>MVAH01000147.1:0-48212 GCA_014825575.1 Phaffia australis
GGGTAGGGTTGAGCTATGGCAATGTCGAAACTGTAGGAGGATCGAACGGTTCCCTCGATACAAGTGAGTGTAGAATTTGAGAGCGTCAGTACATTTAGATCTATCTGACTCTTGACTGGATTGATTGTTTGTTTGTGATCTGGTTGCAGCGATTGCCGAATGCTGATGAAGACAAGGAGAGGCCGATGTGGAGAGTTCGCCAATCTGTTCACACTCTTTCTCCGAGCCGCCGGCTTTAGAGCACGGTACATATGGAACCTGGAAGACCACGTCTGGAACGAATATTATTCTGAGTCTTTAGAGGTGTGTTCTTCTCATAGTTTGGGAGACACAATGCCGGCGATCAATTCGAGTGAACTTCGAGAACATTCAGCAATAGTCACTTGCTGAAATGGATTTTTTTTTCTTTCGTTCTTGCTTTCTCAGCGCTGGGTTCATCTCGATCCGTGTGAGGGCGCTTGGAATTTGCATTTATTGTATACAACCAACTGGAAGAAACACATGACGTATGTCTTTGGGTTCAGTCGAGATGGATGTGCTGATGTAACGTTAGGTTACATGCCTTCCGGAAGACTTCCTCTTGGTAGGGATAAGATTCTCGAGCGCGATCTCCGTCGGCTGATCAAGACTACGACTCAAAGTCGTCGGCGGCGGCAACGACAACAATCGTCAGGAGGACCGGAGGACGATTGTGATCGAAGAGCGCGATTGGAACGAGAGGACAAAACTGAGAGATCATGGTTATTAGACTGGCCGAGAAGGGACCAGGAAGAGATTGACCGGATTGCAAAGGAGGCTGTTAAGAACGATGACAGCTTGGTAGGCAGACAGAGTGGCCCGGCTGAGTGGAAGGCTGAGCGCGGGGAGGCTGGGCAGGAGTTATAGAGCGGCAATGTTCTTCAAGATGACCCACGGGAACTCGATGGTTCGTGGTCTGAAGGCACCCATGCATCGACCATCACCGGCCAAGGTTGCCGAAAGCATTGATAGAAAGCATTGATAGATAGCATGGACAGATAGCATCGCTGGATAGCAGCCAGAGCTACATTGCAAGTAGTTCATAGTTCAGTCTACAGTTGCTATTTCTATCTATATAAAGAGGGCGACAAGGTCAATGAGACAATCTAATCTGATGCTAGTTTTAATCTGATGACGAGTACGCAGGAGATGTGACGTGCGCAGTAAGTATCCTCCGGATACACCTGCCTGTGTGGCGACGATGACCGCGCTCGGGGAGAAAGAAATTGTGTGAAAGGAAGTAAAAAGAAAGGCAATTTTTTTAGAGATGATCTGCAGGCATAATCGGGTCCGGGGCTGGAGGAAGATCTAAGTGCAGGCACTAAAGTTATTCACTATTGTTTTCTATATTGACCACGTCACATGTCTTTCCTCAGCCCTGCGGCCATGATTGATAGATCCGGATGGGAGGGTCAGGGGTCAGGGGTCAGAGGTCAGAGGTCTGGGGCCACAGGCGAGGGGCAACAGACGATAGACAATAGCCCAAGAGGACGCCATCCTGCGCGAGGTTATATCGAGCCTTACAGTTCTGTGTTTCGTGCATTCTCTTCGTGCTAACCAGGACACAAGCCAATGCCCAGGCACAGACGCCAATCAGCGCACCGATCGTTTTAATCTCTCAATATGCAGCAAGCAGACTAATGAACGATACTGCCTCTTGCCGCCTGCATTTTGCCATCCCTTGCGGTCCCTGACTGCGCTTTAAACATCCATACTCACACTGCCCTGAATTCTTCAGCTGATCATTTGACCGCGCGTGTCCTCCATGTTCTTCTCTCATCCGTTCTTCTCATTAATCCTACATTCCCATCCTCGTCTTCCTCATCATTGTCACTAACATCATTCTTGTCCTCAGCCTTATCTGTCTTTCATAAATCTCCACCGAGTCATTCTGAGATTCGTGCTGATTGTATCACGTTCCCTTCTTTCTTGATCTCAACTTACTTGCTGGTCTTGGCTCGACTTGATTCTCTCTTATCCTTACTTTGACTTCAAGTCTCGCTCTCTATTCCCTCATCCCTTTGTCATCAGCCGTCATTCAGCTGGAAAGTCTTTCTCTTCTTTCGTCTCGTTCCCTTTGTTAGATCGTTCCCCTATCGTTCATTCCATGCCAGTTTCTGTCTGTCGAGGAAACTCGTTCAAGTCAGTCCTTCCTTCGGTCACCCGGCCGACAATGATTCCTCCCTCGTCCTCTAGAGCGGTCCGGTTCGTCGACCCGTTCGGTTCCAGTGACGAAGAGGCCGAACAGAGCAGCGAAGATGACGACCGAGTAGGACTTCTCCTCAATCACCACATAAACTCGAGTGGCTCTCACGTTCACGGACAACATCGCTTGCGATCAAAGTCGAACCATTCCAGCAAGCCATCAACAGATATTTCACTTGGAGACCTCCTCAGACGACTGGTTCGTCTATATCTCATTTTCTTGCCTCTCTCTGACCTGCCTTGCTCAACTTTGTATGTATTTTTCTCTCTTTCCTCCTGCGCACAAATCAAGGATCGGATGGGATATGAGCCTACGTCGCCGTCAAACAGCCCACCGAGATCATCCCGGTCGTCCTTCTCATCCTCTTCGTCTGCGAATTCTTCATCCTCTTCATCCGTCTCGTCCTTATCATCCAGTTCCTCTAATTCGTCTTCCAGTCTGAATTCACCTATCATACTTCATCCGGTTCACCCCTCTAGTACTTCTATGGCACCCTGCTCGAACGACTCATCTCATTTAGGCCTGTCGTACGCTGCTTCCCGCGCTCGTTCGGTCAGCCCAGTATCAGTCGTCTCTGTTGAACCCTCTTCGTCTCGTGGTCTTCCATCGACACCTCATCTGTTCGGTGAGCTCTAGCCTGTTCTTCTGTTCTCTCTTTCAAAATCGCAGGTGGTCACCTTTACTCATCATCTATTTTTGCCTTATTGACTGTATCGTTGAATGAGTAGAGACGACCTCGTCAACTGGGCTCGCGCCGAACAAGAACAGACCAAAAGCAAGGTCGATGTCAATCTCGATACTGCCCGTCCTACATGAGCACGTTGACGAAAAACTGGACGCTCGGTCCTTGACTCTCTCAACCCCTGATGGCCGCGCAGTCGACCACGGTTCTATAGACAGAGGAGATTGCGAGACTGACCGAAAGCGCAAGAGAAGATGTTCGGCTGAAGGTCGACTAGAGGTTCTCAAAGAAGAAAGAGAAGAAACCTTCTAAGGTTTCATCTGTCTTTCTTTCTTTTGCTCTTCTTCTCTTCTTTCTTTCTTATCCTTCCACCCAAATCCCCTAACAGCATGCATCCCTTCTTTTTCCTGACCCTTGAGTCTTACTCCACCCTGCTCATCCTACGTCACTTACTATCTAGGCCTTTTATCTGTATGTTACCCGTTTTCAAATCTTCTTCCTGTTTGTCTGCTTCTTGAAATTCCTTCTGCTATCTCTTACATCCTCTAGCATATCTCTCTAGACTTAGAATGATTCGTCTTTATCAGTTGTCTCTTTTTTGTTCACTCATTCGATTACCTCCGTTTTGTTTACGAATCTCATCTGTGGTGAGATTTGTTGGTTGAATCATTCCGTCTCATCTTATCTGTATTCTTTCTATCCCGGTTCGCTTCATCAGTTGGCTCATCTCTGTCCTTCTCATCATGATTTTCACTTTGTGCTCTTTTGTATTGTGACTCCTCACAAATCTGTTTGACCAATTGTCATTATATATCGTTGTCTACTTCATATTTCTTCCTCTTTTCATTCTCATATGTGAACTGTTTCAAATGCCGATGGCCTTTCTTCTTTTGCCAATGGCACCAAGAACTACATCTTATTGGTCTCTGTTCTAGATGGGGTTCTGACTGATCCACCGACCGATCAGTGAAGGAAACATTAAACTTTGCTGAATGAGACAAGGGTTGTCCAAGATTACTGCACGACCCCATTCGCTCGCCTGCTCGCCCACAGCTTGTTTCCTCTCCGCTTTATCAACCCAGAGGCTACTATCGAACGTGTTATGATTCTAAACATGTACACAGAGAGACCAGATAAGGCTCTATGTGTTCAACTCATCATTCTGCAAGACTTTGTTTTATAGTATCTGTCGGATCATTCAGAAGGGAGTTTGATGGAATAAGGGCAGGACAGAAATGAACTTACCTAGGGTTATGGATACTGAAAATAGACCACGTCACCTATACGGGAACGCGTTGACACATGACGCGCCTGATTTCTCTACCCGCTCAACATTTCTACCACTTTCAAAAGATATCTATCCTTTCCGCTTTCACTCCTAACATTCGTGCGCTTCCCGTTTGGATTGGATCATATAAACCATGGCATATTGGCCGAGTAAACGGATGTCGTTCTTCTCGCAAAACAAGAACAATCCTTCTTTACACTCTCTAACCTATCCTCCCTTGGAATTTCTTGTCTATACGTGATCATAATCACAAATCCATTGACCGTTTCATATGCCGCTAACCTCTACTGAGATACAGAAGCTGAAGCGATCGGAGGTCCAGAAATTATGCAAGGTCCGTCTTTGCTCTCTAGCGCACTCTTTAACTCGCTTTCATGTATACTCAACGTGTGCTTTTCTTCTCCCATCTGGATCATCTTCCTACCCTGTTCGGTTGCATTTAGACACTCGGTATCAAAGGAGCAAATCAAAAGACTAAGACACTGATAGATCTCATCATCGAGCACTATGCGAACGACAAGTCAACTGCCGGCCAAGCTGATTCAGGATCACCCGCATGTGTATGTTCTGTAGAAAGTGATCCGCCTACTTCTCTAAAGATAGATGCTGTACCAGCGTCCGAAGGCTCCACTCAAGGTTTGTCTACATCGCTAAACTCTCATTATATTATGTCGTACTCTCCGAGACTGATATAGTTTCCTTCGTACGATTTCAGCAGAGCTATGGGATGCCCTGTCCAAACTGACGACCAGGGTCAACGACTTGCCTACACGAGAAGAGACCGATCTCCACAAACGATCCATCCATGATGCTCTCGCGTGCACCGATGCCACCGTCGAGTTCATTGGCGCCGAGATCATGGTCTTTGAGCGGACATCCAGCCGTACCGCACGGTTGTCGGTCAAGAAAGAGGATGTTGAAGCGATGGTCGATCGACTGGTAGAGTCTCGTCTAAGGCAGATCGAACAGTCCTTTGCCGATCGCCTTGAGTCGATCGAGCAAAGGCTCGAGGCTCGGCTTCTCCAGACGTGCACTTCTCTACCGGAAACGATGGAGGTCCGCGATTTATCCCTTGGTCTGGAAGAGAAGAGAAAGAAAGTCCTGGGCAAACGTACTAGGAACACGATCGACGCACCATCATGTATATATTCTGCACTGACTGGCAGTGGTCCTTTTGCTAACGAAGAGGTCTTGCCCACCATCTTGCCCGACTTGTCCGAATCTCGACCTTCTGCCATGTGCTCGTCCACATTTGCCTATGAAACAGACGGTTTGAACAAACATCAACAAAAACGACCGAGAGTCGTCGGTTCGGCCTCAAGTAAGATGGAGGACGGTACAGGTGATGCCGAGGGGGTTTCAAAGGTTTCGTCTGATGAAAATATCACCCAACTCTCTCTTGCCTCTCGTTCGGACTTACATCAGTCGCTGAAAGGAAAAGGCGGGAGTTCACATTCAAGTCGGCAGATGACTGTTACCTCTACTCCCGATCCTCCGTCAATTACTCACCCTGGCGACAGCTTCTCCTACCCGTCATTTTCTCCATTCGATCATCATTCGCTTCAACCTATTCTCCCGCCTGTCCCTGTAGCCAGACCGCTCTGGACATCTCCGGTGGTATAATCGCACCGGTCACGTCAACCTACGCTTGAAGGCGAGCACGCGACGCCCAAGGAGGCTTCGAAGGAAGCCACCGAAGGGCTGGATGTCCCTTTCAAACTCTCTCTTAAGAAGGCGCATAACATAGGCTCAAGCCGGGTCAGAATATAACTCTCAGTTGACAGCGCCCAAACCGAAGGCCATGTGTAAAACTGAAAAGGAAAACATTGCGAGATTCTCCAATGATGAAGCGCTGTCATGAAAAGAGAGGACAACATCACTGGATTTCCTACTTAATGTTCTCCTCCCTTTCTCTCTTTGTTTCTCTTCTTCTTTACATCATTGGTTATGGGCTACTGAATTGTGCTGAAACTTGCTTTCATCGTGTATTCCTCCTGCCGACAAACTGTTCCTTTCCTTGTACTCATAGCATCACCGCCGTCCTTGGAGCCTACTTCTCTTTGTTTTGCTTCTTCCAGTTATCGCTGTATACCCGTCTTTGTTCTTCCTGCTTTGTTGTCGTATATATATCGTCCTTTGGTGATATCTGATTTAGCTTGTGATGGTGTTGACTGAGAATCACGTACCACTCATCGAACGTTCACCCTGACGATTTTTGGTCATAAGCAAAACAGCTCTCGGTGTATAGGGTATACTATAGAGAAAGCTTAACGGAGAGGAACATTCTATGTGATCATCTATCGAGCTGTTGTTGATCTCCTAACGGATTCCATGATCGTTACGATCAACTTCCTTTTGTGACATTCCTTTTATGCGTTGGGACCCATCACTTTATCTAAAATCTCTCTCGAGTATCGAGTGCACTGATCGTAGGATGCTTCGAATCCATCCTGTCCGCCGTAGTAAGGATCTAAGTGGTTGGGTGTGATCGAGAGGTACATCAACAATGGCTAATTGAAAGAGATCTCTGACGACACAAATATGTGAAAGATGGACAAACCCGCTATAGGTTTCTTGTCTCCGTATGCGGAGAAGAGCATAACTACCAAGGGAAGTTCCCGTGAAATGATAACATCAAATGACGGTTTTAGCAGTCAGTAAAATCTAGTCCACCTCTGATGCAGCCATCTATCACTTTCACTGACATATATGCCAGGAAGAAAAACAGGAAAAGGTCTCACCCTTGGCTTTCCCATCTTTGACCTTGCTGGCTTCTCTCTGCAGCCCTTCGAGATTGTTCTTGTCCATCGCAAAGATATAGTCAAACTGTTTGAAATCGCTCGATTTGACCTGCCTGGCTCTAGAGTTGATAGGAACGGCGTGAGCCTTGCAGGTCGACACCGTTCGAGAGTCCGGAGTCTCTCCGACATGATATGCCGCTGTGCCTATATTCATCGAGAGCACAGAAGAGCGAGGGTTGGAGAAAGGGTATGATAGTTCAAAGCAAGTCATGAGCCAAGGACCCGTTCAAGATGACAGAGTGAAACTTCCAGACTGACCCGCAGAGTCCGTCTTCACATCAAGGCCTCGCTGAGAGGCTTCATGAGCGAAGACAGCTTCAGCCATGGCTATGTTGGGCAGAGAAACAATGTACAATGCACGATCGGTAGATTGTATATGGTCACCGAGAGGTCAGCTCTCGACGTCATAGATAGTTGTTAGCTTATCGGAACGTACGACTTCTGCATATGTTTCTAGGGTCATGTACCACGTGTGAATAGAAACAAGATAAGATCAGCTTTGAGATACGATTGCCATGTCAACATATTGAAAACATGAAATTCAGGAGTACTCTCAACACTCACCCCAGGCAGACAAAAAGGAAAGAAGACAGGCTGGACATGAAGGGTGGGATAGACAAAAGGTTTTGACGATCGACTCGGCTGAGTGAGACTTGAGAATCAGAGTACGATGATGACGATGATGTTGGAAATGAAAGATGGAAAATGACTGCTCGAACTGAAACTCACGTCACTCTTCATTAGCTCGTTGTATCGGATGCACACGTTTAGTAATTCAATTGGTCTGACGTCTCTTGCACAAAATATTATTCATTGTATCGTTATATAATTATGCAAACAACCGTTCTGACCATCTACAGGACGGAGAAGGAACGTGAGAAAAGAAATTTAGGAAACCGGGAAGGGTTCTGACACTCCATCATCGTACCAGCTCTCTCCGAAGAAAAAGTTGGTACAGGCCTGGCCAAAACTAACAAATGGTTTTCTTTTGTTCAAGAACTATTCTGCCCGTCGACTGTCCCGATAACCTCATATGTTTGTCCTCCGTGAGGTGAGGCAACTGGATTTTAAAACGGGTGGGATTTACAATGGAGAGAAAAGAAAGAAGAAAGAGGACATGACAACAAAAGGAAAGAAGCAGAGGAAAGAGAAAGGTTTCAAATGGTAAGTTGGTTCTGTATCGTTCAAGTCAACGGAAAGAAGAGATGGTTAGTAAAGTCCTGGTCTATATCACAATAACAGGGATAATCGGCGAAAGAAAATAGAAAAGAATCAAAAGAAAGAAGAGATATTGGAGATGTCTAAGCTAGAAAGGCCTCCTCTGCCCATTAAAAAGGGAATCAGGAAGGCAGACAAAAGAAAGCTTCACGCCTCCCCTAACGATACATCCAATCCAATCCCCTCTTTCTTCATAGAAATGTAGAAAGAAACGCTCGAACTCCTTTCAGAGTGAGCAAGAGATCGGATAGGCGATCGATAGATGGAGACTACTCCTTTTTTTCCGTGAGAAAAGAAAGAAGATGTCGATATCCCCGCGATTTGACAGAGACACCCTTTGGAAGTATACTTGGGAGCTCTAACGTTTTGGACACGGGTAGGAAGAAAGAAATGGAACTGCAAACAAAAGCCGCAAACTAGCCAAGAACACTTACAATCTAGTCAGTCAGCATCGTTCATGAAGCATATCAGAGATGGTTGTCGAGAGCAACATTAAGGGCAGAAGAAAATGAAATGAAAAAGAAAATTGAGCACAGGCCCTTTCCAGCCGACCCTTAGGTACAGAACCTCTGCCAAGCCTGGGATGAGAACCTCTGATTACAAAATCAGCATGTTAATGTTTTCAACTATAGTCCCGATCTAGAAACCGGTATGATCTTTCCTTGTTCGAATCATTCCTTTCTTCTCAAGTCATCATTCGTGTAGATCACTCTTCACATGTATATATCTATATATACAACAGTTTTTACAACACAAACGGAGGCGAAAACAAAAACAAGAAGAGCACAATTCCTTGGTTCCACGCATAATTTATCGAGATCACTCATGCTATCCGTTCTAGAGACGTTATCTGTCCGATTCGCGTTCGGTGTTTGACAACAAACTAGATATTGGTGGTAACCGGAAGCTGCTTTCGACTTCTCTCCTACTCTTGTCATCGCTTGGCGATCTCGTTTTCCGTGCTGAAGTGGCGGATGTGAGGGAACTGACTGGACTATTCCAATTTAGTTGACGAGAAACATGTGGCTTTTCAGATCTAATAGAAGGGACAGGAAAAAGCTGGGGCGCAGCATCCCGGAGCGGCAAGCATGGCTGGGGTAGTGAAGGACGATCCATCAAGAATTGTCCTAAATGATTTGGAGAGAACAAAGTTGAGGCTCCAGTGGTATGGATGAATGGTACATCCGTCTGGGCGGTTGTTTCGGGATTGAATGTCGAGGGTGCTGGACTAACCGGTGGTTGATGAACAGCCATCTTGGAAGGAAGTGTTGATAGATCAATTGGTTGGCTGGCAGGTTGTGTATTCAGTGTATACTCTCGAAAAACTAAACTGGATCGGACGAGTTCTTCATAATAAGCCCTTTGGGTTTGAGTAATTAGTTGGTCCTGTAAATTTGATGAGAGAAGAGTTAATGGGCAGATAGATACAAAAAGAAGGGCATGATGGAAACGTTGACATTTGCTAACATCGAACGAACCTGTTGGCTCTTCTCGACTAGCAGCTGAATCAACACATCTCGATCTTTATTACCACATGCTAAGAAGGATGAAAGAACTTCTTGAAGTGTAGGCGGAGGAGCCGAACCGGTAGGGCTACCTGGCGGTTTAGAGGAAATACTCGAAGGAAGATCCTGGACCGTCATAGATACAGATAAGGTCTGTCGGTCGATTTGAAGAGAATTGAGTAAACGTTGAACGAAAGGATAAGAAACGTCTGACTCAAGTATCCAAATGAGTCCAACAAGCATTTACTCCAACGTCTCTTTAGAGGGTCATCATCCAAGCTTTTCTGCCCATGCCAAGAAGGGGAGGAGCAAGTAAGTCAGCCTGCCAGAAATTTGGCCTTGTCGCGTGAAATGCATCAAATGTCGCCAGACTTGACTGTAGCACAGGCGAGATAGTCATATTAAGCACAGCCGTCGGACATTTTTGAAAACTCTGGATCACCGAACCACTCGGGCATTACGGCAAGAACGAGCAAGCATCGTCTACGGATCCTGGCATACTGACCGGCCTCCGAACTGAGGAGGAGTCGATCAGCATGACGAAGTAATAGATTCAAGACTTAAGGAGAGTAGAAGTGGTCAGAGACTCAAGTGATGATCAGTTATAATTGATGATCAGACATGTTATATGTTCATCCGTCCCCTCGGCCTACATGTTCTCTATCATCCGACAGATCTCTATCACCTTGTTCAAAATCGGTAAGGAGACTACCGGCAAATTCTTTTGCCCATTCTTCATCTTCATCGTCTAAATCACCGTCCGACTCGTCGTCGCCTTCTTCAACGTCATTATCGTCGTCACCATCATCACTTCGGCTCAGGTTCTGGGCCTGCTCCTTCTCTTTTAGGTTGTCCTCCATCTTTAAATTGTTCTCCGCACCCGCAGATGATTCCTCCGATTCGATCACTCGCGCACGTTTCATAGGACTAAACACCGACCCATTTGAACGAAGCTCAGGACCGGTTGAAGTCTGTAAGTCTGCATCAGAGTTTGTTAAGATAGCCACAGTAGAGCTCGTGTAGGAGGGTGTACTCGGACGCGGTCGCTTGGTTCTAGGTATGGATGGTCCAGGTGTCGATACCTCAGCCCAGGATGAATGAGGTCCATTATTCGGTTCCAAGACCACTTGTGTCTCACCGCTGATAGTATTTTGAGAATCGGTTGCGTTGTCCTCTTTCTCTTCGTCATCATCGCTACTTCCTTCCAAGAACGCTTCAAGCTCTCGATCGGCCGCGTCCCTGTCAAACTCAACGACCTCCAACTTCGGAATCTCCTCTTCCTCCTCATCTGCCTCAGCATCAACCTCCGTAACCGCTATCAGATCAGATCCTTTGTGAAGGTCTCGTTCAGGACTCCCAGGAGGCGTTGTGCTTTCCCCTAAAGCACTCTTTTTTGAAGAAGACGGTGGAATCAAGAGATACATCCACTCCGGAAGATGCGCCCATTGAGCTATAGAATCAATTAACCAGTAGGGTGTGACAATACGGACTCTACCAGACCCAGTTCCGTCCATACGTAATGCCTCATGAACCTTCTGAGTTCCGGGCTATGAAGTTAAAAAAGATACGACAAGAATAAAAATCAGTTATATGCAGATGTGGATCTAGCCATTAGTGCATCGTAACGGAACAGGGACAAACAGCTCGCGCTATCAAGTGGGTCGATTCAACAGATACGTCCTTCTCACATATTGCCCCATGTTGAACGGCTAGCTTCCAGAGCGAAAACCTAGAAAAGAAGACAACAAACCGACACGTTCAGAGTTTCCAAAAACAAAGATCAGATATGACACGCCGCTCCGAGACAGTATTTTTTCTTGAAAGACTCAAACGATTCGGGTTTTGTTCCCAATGGAATTACACCTGAAAAAACTATCCGACAGCCTCGAAGAACTCTGCGCTTGATGTAGTCCAAGATTGGCTTGACAGTGTAAAGTTTGGAGAGGAAGGCAAGCTAATGTCAGAATGCTCGGTGTACTCATGCTTATAGAGAGAATGCTCACCTTGACATCTGGCTTGATTTTCTCTTTAGCATCTATGGCAGAGTAATATCTGTGATGGACCTCTCTGAGGACCTGTAGTTACGATCAGAAAAGAAGCGCGTTGGTTCTTATTCTGTTGATCTACTCGAACAAGTTTTGAAACATGATATGCATACCTGATCGATGCGATTGAGCTCTGTATCGTCGTCCCTCAATAATGCTTTGTGCTCCTCCTCTCCTATTTGTTGTTCCTCATCGATTTGAGTGCCGCTGTCGGCTATTACCTCACTAGATGAGGCTCTAGACGGTATAGGTGATCGATCTTCGGATTGCCTAATTTCGTCCTGCAATTTTTGGAGCGGTCGTTCCTCGAGTTGATCTTCCAGAACCTGGTGTTGCACTTCAGTCGCCTCTTTAAGGAGACTCGCCTCGATTTGAGAATCTACTACAAGTGTTGAGGAGACGCTAGATGTTGACGATGGAGAAGGCGAGGGAAGGGAAGGTGCAAGCTTAGGGAGAAACGAGGAGTTTATATCTCCAATGCCAATGAAAAAGTCATCTGTACGGCATCAATTGAACATGTCAAGGCAACAATTAGTATAAGATGGTTTGAAAGACCGAGCACAGAATTATTACGTACAAGGGACAACCTTGACTAAGTTGCGTTTGCTTCCTTCCCAAACATCTGATCGATCGTCTATAATGACAACCATACTTGTGTCTACTGGAAATAGCCTCTCAATACTCTTGGCCGTTAGACCTATAGAGTAACCCATATTTAGTTAGCAATCAGATGGGTTTAGACTATATTCTTGCAGCTCGGTTATGTATGGTTAAAACAACACAACTTACTGCCGCTCTCATCTCGACTCAAAATGCGACCCCCAAAAATTCTTCCATTTGGATCAATCACTCGACAGACAGCCTCCGCGTAGGAGCGAGTGCCCATTGTGTATACGTGCATTTCGTAGAGTTCGGTTAGTGATTGAAGAAAATCCTTAAGTCCTGGTCTGCATCACAAGAATTAGAGACTAGTCAACAAGGTACATGCAGGAAGAACACCAGATAACGAACAGACACAACGAGACAACAGATTATGATATACCTTGGCTTTATATAATACCAACAATCTTCCTCCTCTCCTCTACCTCTTCTGCCAACCGTTTCATCTTCTAACTTGAACCGCTGAACATCTCTTAATGCGTTACCGTTCGGGTTTCGCGGTCGGTTCTTGCCCTTTCCATTCTTGATCTCGTCAGCATCTCCGCCAAACAGGCCACACTCAGCCATCCATTCACCCACAGTGGGGTCGACCGTGGCATGGACGACTGTTTGGTCTAGATCCACTATCAAAGAGAGCCGTCTAGATTGAAGAAGAGCCTGAGTAGAAAGGTTGGAAACTCTGGATGCTTCCTATACACGCGCATAGACGCGTGTCCAAGAAAATTGTACGCGTCGATGAGATTATTGTCAGAGAGAGTTTTTGAACAAACGAGGTTCACATAGTACGGAAAAGATCAGAAGAATGTATCCGAACCTGCCGAGTTACAGTCAGGGATGTGGTTGAGTGCTCCATTTGTATATTGGCTCGACTCATATCTGATGGACCATCCACTAGATGATCCGTACCTGTGAGGTCCAAGCCACATACCGCGCAGAGGCCACCGAGCTGGACGGGATGGGTACAATCTTCGGTGATCCAGATGAGACCACCAGCCCGTTCTCCACGTTGAAGAACCTCGCCAGGTCTCACAGAATAGGCAGCTACGATGCCTGTGTGAGGCGAAACAAACGAGGACGTCCGTTTGTCTGTTGTGATCTCCGGATCTGGAAAGGTATATTGAAGCTGGTAGATGGTCGTGTGGGGTTGAATTGGGTGTTCATGTACCAAGAGACGTTACAATGTAAGTTCTCTAAAAGAAAGGTCTGCATATAGAGAAAGGAAGTGAGAATCACGAACAAGTACATCGCCTCGTTTTACAGCATCGCCTGGTTGCAGGGAAAGCTTCTGAATGGTAACTGGATATGGCCAGATCGGCGGAGGCAGGACCGGCGTGGATGACGACAAGTCCATATGATTGTGAAAGTGCGGCGATCAGAGCTGCTACCGTTGTCGATGATGTCCTTATCGATATGTGTTGGGTATGATGAGACTGATCAAATCGTTCGAACGAAAAGGAAGACTGTAGGATGGATGGATGTGATTAGTCGAGTTAGATGGAGAGTGTATGCTGACGAACGAGGCTGAAAGAAAATTCAAGTCGCACTACCATCCGACCATCTTTACACTCCATCGACCATCATCTTAGCAATTCCAGACCTCTCTTTCACTTTCTTACTCGTCCACTTACAATTGGTCTTACGCTGTCTGGCTACATTAGTCAAACAGGACGACTCTTAAAGCTGAACATGACCTATCTCTCTCAAGAGTTTTTGGTCGTTTTTCAAATCGTATTCCCCGCCTTTCTTTTCATCCTTCTTCTCTCTGCCTTTATCGAACGGATCAACAGGGCGAGCAACCCATCTTCTACTGAATATGCGGAAATTGTGGGTCATCATTCTACCTAATTCATAAGCTTTTCAACCGTATAGTTTTTTTTCTCATCCGGCCTGTTTTACCTCGCCACTCTCCTCAACCTTTCATGTTCTTTGGCCAAATCGGACTCAGGTTCCTGTCATCATTCCAGTACTTCGAGTTCGCTCGAAACTTATATCTACCCTACTGGCCCTGTTTACGTTGACATTTGTGCTCTCCTTGACATTGCTTCTGGTCTATTACCATGGTAAACCTCCAGTGTTGGTCGTTTGGTTCTCAGCATCCAACCTTATCGTTTGGGGCACAGCCACTAGTTTAGTCTGGTTTAGGAGGAATAGAACCGCTAGCGAGTTTACCTGGGCCAAGACAGTGAGTTGGGTCGGTCTGATAGGCACAGTCCTGATCGGATCAGAGAGAATCTCTCAATTTGGTAAGTGAATATCATCTGTCCTCTCCTTTCAGGTCTCGGTCAAAAAGACATCGACCTGAGAGGTATCATTTTACGTCAAATGATATCATTCTCTAGATGAAGGTTACATACTACGTCGAGCGCGTATTTATTCTTATATTTTGTCAATTTGTTCTTCTCTAGTTCAAGAAACCAAAGATCCCCAAACAACATTTCCATTGCCCTTCTTCCTCCTTTTGTCCATCTACTCTGTCAGGTTACTACTCTTGATTCTTATCCTCTGGGCCCTGCATAACCCTGCTCAAGATTTTGTGCCTGCTGCCCGACGATCAACCGCAAATGTGTCTACCCATGCTTCTTTCGGAGAAAATGCGCCCCTGATGAACTCGGAAAGGGATCACAGTGATATTGAGGAACAAGCGGTACAGGAAGAAGGGATTTCATACGGAACGTTTGCAAATGCGCCTGAGTCAGCGTAAGTTAGAACACACTCTACGCTCGGGAGTCTGTCTGCATTTGTGCCTTCCTGATGAGTATCAATTTTTATATTCTTTAGTCAAAGATCTATCTTGGTCGTCGAACACAAAACGTCCGCTGAGAGTTCAGTCGAGGATTCTACTGTCATCGGCGCGGAAGGCGACGAGTCGGATACACCGAAACGATCCGTATCATCTGTGGTCGAAGATGACGAGCAAGCCCTATCAAAACCATTAGTTGCGCGCGAGACTACTGATGCTATCGTCCAAACCTCCTCCCTGTCCGGGGAAATTGCTCCGTTGGTTTCAACTCGACCTTTCTCATACACTGAGGCCGTAACCCATTCTGCCAATGAAGCTGATGTGGGGCAAGACATCAAGGCTTCATCAGATTTGACGGACACCACGAAGACAACTGGAACTCATGAAAAGTCTGCGTCTGCCTCACCGAAGCCCTCATCTTCACCCAGGGGTTCATCTGCTATGTCTGATGCGGCCGTCTCACTTCCCCCATCCAAAGAATCTGCCAAGACACCTGAATCTAAACCGATCGAGAGCCCCACCTCTGTCATCGGCCAACCCGTCAATTCTGATATTGTGTTTCCTACTTCTACATCGCCTGTCTCCTCCTTTGACTTACAGTCGCGAACTTTGGAAGAATCTCCTCGGCTTTCCACTGATTCAACCGATTTCTCTCCCAATGGTGGAGGTAAAGAAAAATCCAAGAAGAAAATCACTACGCTTGCTGACGTAGGTCGTCGGGTTTCCAATGAGTCCAACAAATTCGTTCGCCGAATTTCGTTGATCAACAAGAGCAAGTCTGCTTCAAGCCCGGGCGGATCGGCTAACGCAAGCCCATCTAAATCACCTCTCTCTCTTCCCCAAGAGCTAGACCCGATCGAGCCGAGCGAGTTAGATACAGCTCAAGGCGAAGAGGCTGGGCATGGAAGCGCTCCCGGAAGTCCAATTGCCAAACGGTTTGCTCTACTTACTAGGAAATCATCTTCAGCTTCCTCTACTGGCCGTATCCCGCCTGGTCTGCAAGATCAATCGGCCCAAGGTTTGATGTCGCCTGGGCTTAATGAGGCAACTGGACAAATGCCTTCACCCAATGCGTCGATTTCAGGATCGGGATCAGGTTCAGGAAGCAAAAAGAAGAAGAAAAAGAACGGAAAGAACTCGAAAGGTAAGAAGGCGACCAAAAACAAGAAATAGAGTCTGGCGGAAGAGCGCATGAGTAGAAGAGGGAATCATCCTTCAGCCTTCACCTTGTCCTCATGCTGGGAGTGGATGTGGTTCTCAATAGTTCCTCTCTTTCTGTTTGTGAGCGTTTTGCATCTCCTTCCTCAGTTCAATCTTCATTCTTTTTGTTCCGTCCCAGATCCAACATCATGAGCTTGACATATCATGCATAGCTCGGCGCTCTGTGTTCATCCTCGGTTCTTGCATTTTCTCCCTTGCTATCCTGCTCACGATTATTAATTCTGTGTAAACCTCCAATTCCTAATCTCAACATCTTGTGTTGATACCTTGACGTTTATTGATTCCATAGTGTTGTTCTGTGCTTTTGTCTTCTTTCCTTAAATGTTTCATCTCATCGACTTTTGTTCTTCCTACAATTTCATCCTCGTCCAGCTACCGATGTAACCTCTTTGTATATATTTTGACTATGCTATCAATATACCGATTTCTCGTCTGTCTCTCTTCACAAGCTACAAGGAGTCTCTCGTCATTCTGGATACATGGCTCGACCTAAAAGAGAGTTGATCCGATACAGACATGCAGGAGCTAATCACCATCCATCATAACGGTGCTTATGGGTCTGATCGAGACTGATCGAGCTGTTGACCACTACCCTGCTCTTTCACTGACGTCGGCGTGCCCTTGTCAGACGGAGATTCGACCGGGTTTTTCGAAGTATTGGCCGATGAGGCAGTGGGGAAATTAGACGCTGATCCAATTACTTCACTAAGACCTTCTTGAACTTTTCCCACAATTTCTACCACCTCAGCCTTAACCTGCTTTAAAATCTCTCCACTTTTTTCACTAACAACCTTACGTTGAGTCGGAATTGACTCGACCGGATTCTTCTTAATTCTCTTGCTTAAAGGTCTAATTTTCGGAGTCGGTTCGCCAATCTTGACCACTGGTGGCATTTTCGTATTACTTCCGAGACCTCGCCTATAAGCAATCATGGCTTCCACTCCGCCAGTCTTCATGAGTTGCGCCAGGTGTTTGGGATCAGCCTTTTTCTTGGCAAACGTGCTGAAAGCTTTACTCAGAGAGTCCGTGTGAACAGCAATATCCGGAAAGTATAGGTTGTAGTGTTCCTCGAGAAACCTGAGTTCCCTCTTGGCTTTGATAAGATTGGGCCGGTCGTCGATAACCAAGAAGTAGGAGATCGCCGCTTTGGCAGCGCTGATCAGCCTCCTGAACGATCTGGGATTGAAGGAAGGCAGCTTGATGAACTTTCCAAATTTCCACTTGCATTGTTTGGAGTCGTATAAGTCTTGAGGAATTTTGAGAACCCTTTTGGTCTCAAGTTTGTTCATCTCGTCTATGAATTCTACTGGATTGATTGAACCTTCTTCGGTCCTTTGAGCGAGGTGGTCTCGAACGGCGACTGCTTGAGGTATGACAACTCGTCTGAAACCAGTCAGATTCAGCAGAACGAGTGGCTCCGGGATTCCGAGATGGAACTTCATGGCTTTCAGCTTTCGGTTCGAAATTGCTCTTGAAGAATTTTGAATTCGGCTTTTAGGCTCGGACTTGGAGTCGATAAGGCCGGAAGATGGAGATGCGGACGCAGGTCCGTCTCTTTTAGTATGACTCTGATGCGAAGGTGAAGATGACGAAGGGATGTCGAGAGAAGGGCGGGGGGCAACATTGACAGGCGTGGTCGAGGATGCGAATCGAAAGAAAGAGGTCTGGAACGCATGGGCACGGAGGATAGGGAGAGGGTGAGTTGTTTTAACAAGCGATCGCCCAGATCCTGTAAATTATCCACAAGGCCAAAACCATTGTCGAATAAAAGCAACATGATGGAGAAGAGACCAAGGAAAGAATCGATAGAGTAGAACCATGAGCAACCAGAAAGAAGAAAGAGAAGGAAGGGAGAGAATGTGTGGAAACGACGGGTGAGCCAATGAATAGCCGGAGTAAAATAACGGAAGAGAAGGTCTATTGAAGCTTTAAAAACTTACCCTTGCAGGCTACTAAAACTCTTCCTAGCATATTCTCTCTTATTTATTTTCAAAAGTCTCCTACCGACAGAAGCAGTAAGGGAAGTGCAGATAAAGAGACCAAGAGGAGGAATGTGTGAATATCCGAATGCCTCAAAAGAGGAAGTGTGGTGGCCGATGGTTGGTGGTTGTCAATCGTGGGTTGGAAGAATCGTGAGTAACCTTGGTTACAAAAGTTACTTGAATCTTCTTTGCCGTACTTTATTACTTTCCACCAGGAGCAGCAGTGGTAGCAGCAACATCGTCATCATAATCTTTGTATTCCCAACAGCTTCTTTGGCATAGCTCTGGAGAGGTAATTCTCATAAAGATTCGTTCTGGTTATGTTTGGATCAATAGAGTTGCTGGATCTGCCAACCGAGATTGTCACGAAGGTACGTGTTCATTGTGTATTGTCAACGTCATGCAGAATCTATACGCCAGAGACATTCGTGCTCTCCAGTCTCGATCCCTATAAGCGATTTTGACCACCTTTGCTTTGCTTTTTTCCACGCACATAGGTTCTCACTTGTATTCCAGCTCAAGATTTAGTCTGGATTCGACTCGTTTGCAAACTCTTCAACACTGCGATAACCGAACATCACCAGCTTCAGTACTCTATCGAGTGTTGGAAGCACAGCGTGGTCGATTGTACGGGTCCATGGAACGACGGTGTACCCACGGCCATCAAGTTAGAAAGACTTCGACAGAGGGAGCGAAACTGGGAACTGAGACGAGGATCCTGGTCCGAGATGGAGGTCAAAGGCGACAGGTTCGAGACATCCTGCTTCCGAGTATGTTCTGATAGGCTGAAACTGATCATCTCGTCCCGGTTTTCTCCCCATTGCCCGGCTGCTCTCTATTTAGCTCAATATACGAGCTTCAGAACGGACTTTTTGTTCGGGGAGCCAACCATCTGGAAAAGTTACGGATACCACGTCCTACATGCCTTGACATTTATCCTTTTCCTTCAATATCTCACCCGACGCCTGCTACTCGACAAACTGTAGAGTTCAACAT
This sequence comes from Phaffia australis, assembly GCA_014825575.1. Lineage (NCBI taxonomy): Eukaryota > Fungi > Basidiomycota > Tremellomycetes > Cystofilobasidiales > Mrakiaceae > Phaffia > Phaffia australis. Next base: position 19,363 of record MVAH01000147.1, read on the forward strand.
AGGGCCTTACCTCGATTTAACGCTCGATCCCGCGCAAGATATGATTGCGGTCATCCGCCGACCTGCTCCCTCAAGTAAGATCCTCCACTTCGTGTATCATGTCACACGCTGCCTTCTCTTATGATTCACGACTTCGTCTTTATTTAGATAAGGAGCGCCGATTCCCGTCTGTGTCTAACAACTTACCGACATACGAGGTCCATCTATTCTCCATGGATGGAAATCCTAAAACTGGTTTGGCTCGCAACGTGTTCGAGATCCGCTCTGCTCAACCGGGATGGATGAATCATGAGATTGGAAGAAATACTGTCCCCCCGGCAAAGTTCCTGATTCAGATCATGGAATCTACCTTAGCGGTTGTTGTAATAGATTCTCAGGAGGGCGAAGAAGACTTAATTTTAGCCTGGGATATTTACACGGGTGAAACTCTCTGTGTACGTTTACAGAAATGATCGTCAACTGATAGCATTATGTGTGCAGACACAGCCATCATATTGATAATCTCTTCTTTTTTCCGCTGCGCACGACTTACTTCTGAATATATACAGCAAAGCCAAGTGCCAATGTCAAGGATCATCATCTCCTTCACTCTTTTGACACCCGATGGATACTTGATCTCTTCCCTACCAATGCACTCTCAGAGTCCGACGTTAGCAACCTATCGATTTCGTTCAGGCTTGTTGCCTCCTCAACTAGTGTCTGTCTACAACTTGCCCGAGCTCGCAAACGATGAGGATGCGATACCAGTTTCAATGGACATTCGCCCGGATCCACCATCATCCAGAGGATCGATAATCCATGGTCCATCCGGTTGGCGTAGAGGGAGGTACTTCTCGACAGACCCGTCCAGAGGTGTGCTCGTGGTGGATATGATCGCTGCCGGGCGAGGCTTCCAGATATATACTCTCAAGGAGATGTTTGTGACCGATTTGTCAGTTCGAGATTTTGTAGTTTCTAAATGTGACGGATTAAGTTCGATCTGTACTCTCGATCTGCAAGGCTGATTTTCACTTAAACGAAGCCTATCTATAGGTTGAGTCGTCTGCCTCTAGGAAAACGTCCGGAGCCTATCCTATGGAGTGAGTGGGGATTGGATCAATGTCGGATCATCGAGGTGGCGCTCCGTCGTCACTGGGTAAGTCTCGTTCCTCGTTCGCCATGACACTTTGCGGATTTATGGAGAGGAGGCTGAGTGCTGCGGCTTTGTGTATTCCGATTGACTAGGTCACCTTTGTCCATGGGTACCGGGCAATCTTTGTGCGAAGTCCTGTTCGTTTGGCGCACGGTTTTCTTCCTGCAGCCACATATGAGGTCCAGTTGCTGGATTTCAATCCAGCTCATGTAGGATTTCAGACTGAGAACGAGGAAGAACCTGATTGTGAAAGTGCAAAAGCGGAAGAGTCTGAGAAGAGACCGATTGAGCCAAGCCCATTCGTGACCGATGCGACGTTTGGGTTGACAGAGCGTGGAGAAGGTTCGCACGCAGTATTTACCGACGATGTTGCTAGTGGCCTAGCATTCAACGAGGCTGTCGTCAGCGGAAACCTTGGCTCGAGGTGTGATGGAGCAATGCTGGACGAGGACCATATCGTACTCACGAATCATACCGATACAGTTCGTAGACTTTCCGCGTTTTTTGTTGCTCTTTGTCAATATACCGTTGCTTACCAGCTTGCATCAACTGTCTATTATATCTTTTTGTCATAACATCATCCATGATTCCATTGCAGATGACCCGTGTATTTACTATTCTAACGATTTGAAGCCAACCGGCTAACTTCTAACCATGACCTACATATATATATATATATATATATATATACATGAAAATTATTCAAATCAAGTCCAGTCCAAAGGTCAACCTGACATCTATCTGGACGATGCCGAGTTATCGAAATCAAGATACAAAACAAATGATTATCCAAGAAAGAAGAAAGATCAGAGAAGGCTAAGTTTCAAATGGTCTTCGTGTGACCCGCTCGGGAAAGAGATTACGTCAGTGATCCATGGCCGAACCGAAATTTCAGCCTGCTCTTATGGCCGAGCCATATGCCCGAGGGTTTCTTTCTAATCGTTCGGCTCTGACCGAACGAAGTGGTCAACTCTGTACAGACTTGATCGCCTTTTCTTCTTCTCTCGATAGTTTAAATAGATTTAGGAATCGAATGTTGGTCACTTCGATCTAGTTTCCACCCTCCAGGTTGTAGAAGAGCACAAGAAGATCTCTAATAAGAACATAACATCTCCCGCATCACCATCAACATCATCGGATACACACCGTCACGAACCAATCGAAAGTCGTGCATTCCGCAATCGCCACTGTTCTTGAATAATCTTACATACATACCCACACATGAAGTTTCTCAAGCCCAAGCCGGCCTCGATGCCGGATCCAAAGGTGGAGGTCAAAGAATTGCCAGATATCAAGGCGAACATTGTATCCAAATGGTTGTTTAGTTGGTGTTTCCCGATTCTGAAAATCGGTTACACCCGGCCGTTGGAAGCTGGAGGTGAGAGATACAATTCTTCTGTTTATTCAGCGTCACTTCCGTTTGGGATTCCCTTTCGCTCTGTGCACTTCTCTATCATCATCTGTCCATCCTCCATTCGAGATCTGCTCTTCGTGAACACTTGTTTCACAGGTCGTCAGGGAAGGGAAAACGTCGTTGTATAGACCGGTCCACATGGTGTCGTGGCGAATCTACACAATGGCTCGGAGGATGCCGTTGGCGCACACGCGTCTCGAACAGCGGCGATAAGTATTGTTCTGGTGATCGTAGAGATCACATCGATCGAGTGGCTTGTTATCCCATGCATATGCTGACCAGCATTGATTATTCATCTTTATCAATATTATCATCGTTTGGCATTTGGACATGCTTCGCATCAAGATCTGTGGAAGTTGGATGAGACGCGTCTAAGTACCAACACTGGGAGTGCGCTGGAAAAGGTATGCACATTTAGATATAGAATTAGTTTCCTTCCACATATTGATACGTTTCCTTCGGCTTTTTCTCCGTCATCAGAACTTCTACGATCGAGTTCCACTAGAAAGTCGGCCTCGGTTCCTTCTACCAGAGGGGTATAAAATCCCCCAACAGCAATCCCCGATAGTAACACTCGGCGAATCAGATGATAAGGAAAAGGAAAAGAATGTATCGTCAATATCTGCAACGCTGCCTAGTCCAGCTACAGCTTCCACCGATAAAAAGAAATTGAAGAAGGAAAAAAAATTGACGGGGAATAAGGATGGTGGTAAAGTCAGAGGACTTGATGGAAAGATCTACGATCAGAGTATGATCCGAGCGCTGCTCAAGACGTTCAGTTGGGACTTTTGGCTATGTGCGTATTTAGATTCTGTTCAGTTGTTACAATTTCAACGAAAATTTGGCTGATCTGTCTTCTTTTCCAATTCATTTCCAGCTGCGGTGTTCTTTATCATCTCAGCTTTGCTCCAGACGACATCTCCACTGGTAACTAAGCAATTGTTAAGTTACATTACTACTAGTTATGAATGGGCGAAGGCGTCCGAGATGGAAAGAGCGTCCCTGGTGACACCTCGAGCGATCGGACATGGTGTTGGTCTCACAATCGCATTGTTCGTCATGCAAGAGGTTGCTAGTCTGTGCCGTAAGATTTTGCTTTCTATACCCTTCTGGCTGCTCGCTAAGATCAGCCTACGACTAAGCGCACAGATCACTGACACACCATTATACTACCTTCTCCACGACGCGCAGAAAATCAATACATGCAGCGGGGTCAAGTTCTGGGACTACGTGGGTCTCTTACGAACTATCTGTTTTGTGCTCTAGACACTGACCGGATGTATCATTATCTTCCTTAGAAACAAGAAGTTCCCTCATCGCTAACATCTCTCGCAAGTCTCTGAGACTCTCGGGTGCTTCTAGGGCCAAGCATTCCAATGGACACCTTATCACGCTTGTCGCTAGGTTCGTTCCTATCCAGAACCTTTCGTCTGAGCGCATACTCACGAAAATTTGAACGCTTCATGCTGATACACAGTGACACGAGTTTCATGGAGTGGGCTTCGTTCCTTGTTCACGCACTTTGGGTAAGCTACTATCACAAAGAGAGGTTTTTCTCCAGTGAAAACATCATTCATAAATGGCTTCGACTTTCAGGTCTTCCCGATTCAAATCATCATTGGTGTCATACTCTTAATTGTCAACCTTGGGTATTCTGCTCTTGTGGGAGTCGCTGTATGTTTTCATTTGATTTAGTCAGAAAGTCTGATCGGGTTTGATCAAATCCAAATTCTCACGGTTTGAATGTTTCAATGGCTCCTCTCTGTTCTATAGATTCTGGTCCTGAACACCCCTATTCAGGCCTTTTTTGTCAAAACTATGTTTTCGACTAGACAAGGACAGCTCAAGATTGTTGATCAGCGGGTCAGGCTTCTGTCCGAAGGTTCGTCATGGTCACGTTTCGAGCTTTGTACTCAACTTAGACCTATTTCTCACATATTGTATCCCTGATTGTCAGTTTTGAACGGTATTCGAGTTGTCAAATTATATGCTTACGAGGCCTTCTTCAAGGGACGAGTACTGGAACTTCGGGGCCAAGAAATGGCCAAACTGAAGATCATTGCGCGGACAAGAGCGGGAATGTCTGTTCGTCTGGTTTCTAGTCCTCTTGGCTCTAATTTGCTTGACATTGAATACGCTTATTCATTTTTTTTCGGTAATCATCCCGGATTGTGCGGTCATCTAGGCCAGCATGTCCTTTGTTCCTGTAGCCGCTGCTGTATTGACATTCATCACCTACAACCTCTCAGGTCATGAGTTGAATGCCGCCGTGATCTTCTCGTATGTTGTTTGCCATCGATGTTTATTCATAATGCAATCATCTCACTAGATGTCAACTGATCATCATTATGCGATTCCCAGCTCTCTTCAACTCTTCAATGTTATTCGACAGCCATTGATGATGCTTCCCGTACGTATCCATTGTATGAATATCTACTGTTAAAAGTGTTGGTCTCATATCTAATGGTTTTTGCTCTCCAATGATGATCGTCCAAACTAGATGGCATTCACTGTACGTCCTTTTCTCTATTTCTTCCACTCGAAACATTTATTGACGCATAATATTGCTACATTTTAACGTTTTCGGTATGTGCAGATTTGTACTGATGCCATGGTTGCTCTCAAGCGAATTGCTACCACTATGATAGCTGAAGAGCTATCCGACGACCTCCATGTCGACTCGGGTGCCCCAGACGCAGTTCGGGCTTATGGAAGGTTTCGCTGGGAGACTTCTGGTCCTCAAGGATCGGTCATGAGCAACGGTGGTAGAGGCGGTCGAAACTTTGCAGATGAGAAGAAGAAGAAGGCAGAGGCTAAGAAAGTCAAGAAAGAGGCCAAGCTGAAGAAACAAAACGGAGAATCTGCCTTAGAGGATTTACCCGTACTAGATAAAGAGAGAGAAGAGAAACCTCCGTTCGAGTTGGTGGATATCGATGTCAAGATTCGTCGAGGAGATCTAGTCTGCATTGTTGGAAGTGTTGGAAGTGGGAAGGTATGTAGTGACATCAACTCTGCTTTCACAAATACAGACATCCGAAAGGTCACTGACGAACATCCTAATCCACGGATATTGCTCCCCTTGTACTCTTATTGGTAACAATAGTCCTCTCTGCTCCAAGCGCTAATTGGTGAGATGAAGAAGACGGAAGGACACGTTTTGTTTGGTGGTTCGGTTGCTTATGCTAGTCAAGCTCCATGGGTCCAGGTAAGTTTTCCCATAAGCCAGCCCAGGATTACGTGACAGTTATCATTCAGGCATGTTTACTATATCGATTTGCTTCACATGGTCAACGGGATTTAGAACGCGTCTCTTCAAGACAACATTCTCTTCGGAAAGGACTACGAGGAAGAAAGATTTGAGAACGTCATTCATGCGTGCTGCTTGGAATCGGATATCGAAGTCTTGCCTAGTGGTCTGAATACTGAGATTGGAGAGAAGGGTATCAACCTTTCGGGTTTGTTTTCCTTTCATCATTTTTTAAAGTCAAAAGTTAGCTTTGATAGATGAGCTGACCTAGTCAAGATTGTTTTGGTCATCATCTATCCATACGCATGTCTCTAGGTGGACAAAAAGCTCGAGTTTGTCTTGCCCGGACAGTGTATTTCGGGGCTGAAGTCGTTTTGGTGAGCTTATAATTCTGTGTTAAAGCTGGCAGGTTCTGCGATCACATAACTGACCGTCGCTATGCCAATTGCTGTAGTTGGACGATCCTGTAAGGTTTTTGATAAAAGACCAGCTTGTGACATTTATTTTTATTTTTGAGCTAACATTATGTACATTCTGATTTTAGCTGTCAGCTGTTGATGCGCATGGTGAGGCAATCTTTGCGTTCGAAAGCGCTTGTTACTCTCACTGACATGATGCTGTTGCGCTTATCTTAGTATCAAAACACATCTTGAATGAGTGCCTTCTTGAGGGCCCTCTGTCAGAAAAGACTCGGATGTAAGTACATTCTCACAGCAAAATTTCAAAATAAACCCGACGTCTAATGATCTTGAACCCCTTCTACTTTCTCTAGCCTAGTCACTCACCATCTAGATGTGTTGCCTCACGCCGACCACATCATCTTCATGGATGCCGGACGAATCGTTGAACAGGGAACTTACAATGTCTGTCTTTCTCTTCCGTGTATCTTCAGCGTTGTGGAATTGACGTTATTCTGAATATCGATTCTTCAAATTCTCGTTTTCATTCCTCCCAATTTTAACACATATGTCAGGATCTTTTGCAATCCGGAGAAGCCTTCAGCAAGCTCATCGCTGACTTCGGGTCCATCGCTAAAGAAAATGAAACTGATGAGAACGATGTAGTTGACGCCCCTGTTGCAAAGGCCACGCGAGAGAAAAAGGTTAGAGCACCTACAGCCCCTGGAGCTGCTTTGATGCAGGACGAAGATCGAGCGACAGGTGCGGTTTCTGGTCAAGTATACAAGGTTCGTCAACTTCTGATTGCTTCCCATTGTCTCCGATCAATACATTAACAGAATCTGATTTTGTAACATACCAACAAACTTGATTAATTCCTTTAGCACTACGCCGAGTCAATGGGGTCCGTTTGGTGGGCACCCATACTGTTCTCTTTTTTCGCTATGGCACAAGTTGCAACAGGTCCGTTCTCTGGGTGTCTTAGTGGTTCATTGCTATAAATGTTGGGCGAATTATAGCTGATCCTTTGATAATCTTTCAGTTGGAAACAATATATTCCTTGGGTTTTGGTCTGCGCAAACTATCAAAGGCTTCAGCGAAGGAGATTACATGGTGAACCAAACTCTAATCGTCTAACACATCAACTTGAACTTGAAAAAGCTCAATTGCTGTCGTTGTTTTCCCCTCAAACAGGCCGTATACGCATCCTTCGGTCTAGCCTCGGGAATTCTGATGTTTGCTGGGACCTTCCTACTGTACCTTCGAGGGATTACCGCTTCGTATAATCTCTTCAACGAAGCCCTTCATGGAGTGTAAGTCTCTCGTGAATTGTCATCCTTTTAGTCCTGCGCTCAGATAGTTTCTCTCAACATTTGACATACCCAGGATGCGGAGTCGAATCTCGTTCTTCGATACCACGCCAATTGTAAGTATAAATTAACTTTGTCGATCTTTTTGTTGGCTCAGCGTTGACAATATATGTCTGATGTTGGCATTAGGGTCGAATCGTCAACCGTCTCTCTAAAGATAGTACGTATAGATAAAATTCATTTTACCATCTATGATTGATGCTAACTTTGGGCTCTTTGTCTTTCTAGTTACAACACTTGATAACCAACTGCCCCAGCAGTTGAATCAGCTTCTCAATCTGGTATTCTCCGTTTTTGGAACAATCGGTTTGGTGTTTTATACGTTCCCTTTCCTCGGCATCATCTTTGCCCCCATGGCTGTCCTTTATTACATCTTCGCCGATTTCTATCGAAGAAGTTCTCGAGAGGTCAGCAGTTTGATCACCTGAAGAAGTTTCTTCTAGTTCATTTTACTCACCAAATCGGGTCTTGAATCTGTCGACCGTGGTTTTATAGGTGAAGCGACTTGATTCCAACTTGCGAAGTCATGTTTACACAAGTTATGGAGAGATGCTCGGTGGTCTGGCTAGCGTCCGGGCTTACAGACAGCAGAAAGTATTCACTAAAAAGACAGAAGAGGCCATCGACTGTTCGCATTCATTCTTCTATCATAGGCTGCAACCACGTCTCCCGACTAACTTGTTTCTTGGAATATACAGATCAGAACCGAGCAAACTTCATGACGATTACATTGCAGAGATGGCTTGGTGTAAGACTGGATTTCCTAGGAAATATCCTTGTTCTAGGAATTGGACTATTTGGTGTCGGCTTCAGACAGGTAGGTCTCCATGTCTACGCGCAGGATCCATACGTAGGTGTTTGCGCTCTGACATGCTTTCGATATATTTTTAATTGTTTTCGATGCAGACTATCAGCCCCTCCAAACTTGGAGTCGTTCTTACGTATTCTCTATCGGTCACTCAGGTGTTTTCACAGCTTGTCACTATCTTTGCCACTGTTGAGCAGGATATGAACACTGCCGAGAGGGTATCTCATTATGCTCATCTTGACTCAGAAGGAGCTGTGCAAACCTCCAATGATCCTCCCAAGACTTGGCCAGAGCAAGGAGTTATCGAGTTCAAGAACGTTCGGATGAGTACGTAGTAACTTAAAATATGACCAACGATTTCAAGTAGCTCAGTCAATCTCGATTATAAATAAATATATCAAAAACAGAATATCGAGAGGGTCTTCCAGAGATCCTCAAGGGTGTCTCCTTTAAAACTCGGCCGGGTGAGAAAGTTGGAATTGTAAGAGTCTTCCTTTGTAGCTATCTCTCGTCAGTTGTTCAGACATTCATTGACGATTTCATTTTAAATTCTACACTCTAGGTTGGACGGACTGGTAAGAGGTTTAATTTGCATCCGTTTGTTTTCTACGTTGATTATTGTATAAACTCTGAAAAAAAATCTAATTCCAACAGGTGCTGGTAAAAGTTCTATCGTGCAAGCTTTATTCCGTATCGTCGAGCTTTCTGCAGGTAGTATAGAAGTTGATGGCCGAGACATCAGCGAACTTGGACTTGACGCCCTCCGGCAGGGCTTGGCTGTCGTTCCACAAGGTATGACATCCTTCGCACACGTTGGACTCCTGCGTTTGTATCGAATATCAATAACTCATATTCTTCTTCTCATAGACGCTTTACTATACGCAGGGACTGTTCGTCAGGTAAGTCATATACTCTTGTCGTGCTGGCCAAGCCTGATCTGATGCTCTGTATTTCTAACCCTTTGCTCACGCAGAACCTGGACCCAACCGGAACAATCGAAGACCCAGTCCTCAATATGGCTTTGAAAAAGGCAGGACTTGTAGCTCCTGTTGACGCTTCCGATGAAGTCGGTGAACGCTTTTCCAAGTTCAAACTGGATTCCACCGTCAATGAGTAAGTAACCACTGACCTGACATAAATGCTCAAATAACAAAAACTAACTCAGGTTGCAATATCATTAGCGAGGGATCTAATTTCTCTGGTGGTAAGTACATCGGTTAAGATTAAACTCTTTCTTCCGCTACAGGGTCTTATGTCGTTATTTTGGTCGTTGCAGGTGAACGACAGTTGATTGCTCTGTCCCGCGCGCTCGTTAAGAACGCTAGAGTCATCGTGTTGGATGAGTCGACATCTTCTGGTATTATCTTTTCGCCTTCCAATGACTGAATCATTTATCATCGAGAGTGATCGAGCTGATATACTCTGTTTTTTCTTAGTCGATGCTGAAACCGATCAGACTGTTCAGCGAGCAATTCAATCCGAGTTCTCTCAGTCATCCCTGCTTTCCATTGCCCATCGATTGGCTACAATTGCTTTCTAGTACGTCAAGTGATAAAATTAGTAGTAAAGACTGGTGGTACGTACAGCTGCTGACTCTCCAAACAACGACATTCATCCATCAAGCGATCGAGTCATCGTTGTAAGTGTCCATTCTCATTCTGAATATAATCAGATCAATACAATGGCTAACCTTCATCATATTTGGCGTTTACGATAGATGGATCAAGGACAAGTAGCGGAATTTGATGCTCCGTTAACGTTGTTTGATCAAGCGGATTCTATCTTCCGAGGCATGGTACGTTTATTTAAACTTCGCTTTCATTGATACTCATTTTTTATATGGTGAATTTATCAGACTGACATCAAACATTTGGACACTCCAAATAACTACAGTGTGATAAGGCTCATCTCTCCCGAGAAGATATTCTCAGGATCCGTCGAGGAGCTGGGAAGGATCTCACCGTCGCCGAGAATGTAGCCTTGGATTCTGCTTTCGTCATTAGGGATCAAGCCTGATTTATTTTCTTTCTTTCTTTTTTCTTCTTCTCGCATACACTTCCAGACATAATCATGGCAACTGTAGACTCTACCCATGAATGACAGTATGGATTATCTACATATTGTTGGTAACGTCCGCTTTACTCGAACAATCAGACATAAATCAGAGATTCACTGTCAACGTATCTGTAGCTGCCTTGCTCTGCTTACTTGCTCGGAGAAAAAGAGTTGAGCGGATGTGTCACAAGCCTCAAATGAACTTTACAGAGAATCACAAAGGACATTCAGGATATGGCTCCTGTTCTTGGCATGATCAAGTCAGCATTCAATCAAACCAAAAGCAATGTCTAAACCTATTTCGGTATCTTTCAAGCTCAACTATTCTCCTGGGCCTCCAGACAACTCTAACATGCTCGTTTGTTCTTGACGTTCTTGTCCTGTCGGTCTAATTGATTGGCCTCCTCGCTGTTTTGATCTCCACAATCGTCGAAAATGGTCGACCAATGTTTTTGTCCATGACATTCCGGGTTGATTCACCGATGATTGTGTGAAAAAATACATCGGAAAACCAAGTGAGATGAAGCCTGTCAGAAAATAGGCAGAAACAATTGAGGCGACGTTTCTCACAGAGCATGTGTCGAAACCAAACAAAGGAAACGAACCAAACGCGCCAACAGCTTCTTTGGGAGCCGCTACTATTGGCATGAGTAATAGAAATAGGGCGACTGTACAAAACTGCCTCATCCGATTGAGGTAAGTGTGAACCCATCACCCTTGGTTAACCCAAATTTGATGACACACGATACAAGGGCTGATTTAAGGGAACTTCAAAAGATAAAATAAGTTTAAAATAAGACGAAGACATACCAGAAGAGGAGTCGTGATATAAGTTTTGTAGGGTCGTTCAAGATGAGGCTCTGTATATCTCAAGATAATCAAGCCAAGTACTATAACAACTTGATCGGAATTAACAAAGCTGTCACCTAGATTATGCCAAGAGTAGAGGATGAAGAAAATCGAAGACAGCAACAAACCTGTGAGAAAATAGAACAGCCACTGCGCTACGCTAAACAAATTGACCAATGTTCGAAAGCCTCCTCCAAACAACACGAATAGTACGGTCAACCCGGATTGTAAACCTAAAGTTTATATTTGAAAGGGAAGTTCTTGCTAGTAAGCCTCTCTTTAGATCTATACGATTAAGAATTAGCATCAGACGGACCAGGTTAACGTACACAAGGCGTTAACAGGAGTATTTCGAATTGGATGGTTGCTTCCAAAGAGGCTAGGTAAGAATTTCTCCCGGGCGGCTTCTGAAGACACTCAAGAGTATGATAATGAATACCCAGTTATCAGTGTTCTTTGGTGCTCGCTTTTAGCATCGGAACGTTCGACATTGCGTCACATGAAAGAAATCACCTTGAACCAATCGAGCGGATGTGAAGGACGATCCATTTAAAGCTCCTATGGTGGATATTGCCACCAGAACCTGTTTAGCAAGCGCTTGATAGAGAATTAGCTTTCCCAATGTATATCTAAAGGAAGATCTATTGGTCAGAAACGAGACTAAACGGACAGAGAAAACCGTTGCTCCAGCCGGTCCTAAGGTGGCCAATCCAAAATCCTATGTTTGAAGTACGGAAGACATTGTGAGACAACGAGTGTATAGGCTGAAGCAATTGACAAGAAACATGAGACCCACAAGAGCCACGGTGTTACTAGATGCTACAACTTCCTTGGACAATGTCACCAAATAAGAGACGTTTGCCGCCTTTCAGTTCTCGAAAAAATTCAGACAAGTCAGCCATTTCACCCTCGTATATGTTCTTATCAACTGCTCATAAGGAAGCGTACAGTGAACAATCCTATCACGAGCGCCATCGAGCTATGAATGACTCTTGGTAAATCTCGCGCCGGATCGACCATCTCACCAGCAACGAAATTCAACTGGTCCCAACCGTCATAACCCCATAGAGATGAATATATGGCGATTGCCCAATCGCCCATGTTATCGGACGTGCCAGTGAAAAGAGTTGATGTTTTCAAGTGGGATTCTGATGATGGCGAGAGTAGGACCAAGAAACCCAGGAGAAGGACAAAAAGTAGAGTACATATCTTTGAGAAGAAAATATGCGCGCATATTGAGAGTGGTTAGTATGCAATCAAGATCGTCAGAAAATGAGAACTCTATCAATTGAATTTTTTCCATATACTCAAGAGAACCACTGACTTTCAATGCTGTTAGCACTACCTGCACGTTCGATCCTGCCTTGGCACTTGAGATATTCACCAGAGTAACCACTGCTAATGCACCGATGGCCGCGATTTTAATAGCCCATTCTGGAATATCAGAAACGTCTTCGTGAGAAGTGTTTTCTACCGGGCTTGAAGACTTAGAAGCCGCTGAGATATTGAACAACAGCCTGCAAACGTATTCTCTGTACATCAATTAACGCCAGGCTGAGTATCAGCATCGAAGACGAAATTAGAAGAAAGAAACGGAAAAGCGGCTTGCCCAAAGATGAGAGCGATGATTGCTGCACTGCCTGGTTTCAGTAAACTTAGCGCGGTCCAAGAGTATAGATAGGACAACATCGGTCCGTACGCATCTGACGAAAAGGGGATGACATGAAATCGAGTCAAATGAAGATCGCGAACGAAACCCTTTACATGTTTCTGTCGGACGTTCGTGTGGGAGGGGACGTACATGCCAAATATGCTTGAGCACCTATTCAAGTCAACAGAAATGATAAGGAAATCCCAGTTAGCAAACTGAATAGATTTAACGATGTTGACTTTGTCAATCTAATATAAAAAAGTAAGATTTCTGAACATATGTATGAAGGATATATCGACTAACCTCCATTGACAGGCTACAACGATGATACAAATTGATTTTCAAGATGATAAGCTTGATACTATTTTGGTGTGATATCAAACGAACAGGATGAGAAAATGCGACGAACGATAGCTGATCCGATCTCTGCAAATGAACTCGCCCCGGTCCAAGCAAGTAATCCAGCAACGACCCAAACAACCAAACTCGCGCCTGCGCTGTCCACTCTATGGACGATCACTCCCTAAGCTTTCAGAGAATGAGATAACTATTTAAAACTCCTTTCCTCTATATTGGTAGAGATAGGCTGGATAAACGATCCAACGCACAGGAGAAGAAAATATCCCTGATCCAACTTGAAGACCAACGACCAAAGCGACACCTGATACATCCAAAAAAACATTTTAGATATAAGTCGGTATGTAGTTAGAACAACAAACATATTCTGTCATTTGGCATCCCAGTGAAGAGGAGCAGAACATCTATCGCACCACTGAAGAAGCCAAGATGTCTCTGGTTTGTTCCCCGTTCAATACCGCTCTCCTCTGTGCTAGCACTTAGACTTATAGGTAAGGACCCTGGATCGAATGAGAATGCGTTCAGGGTCGAGTTAGATCGACGGTGTACGGCTCGTTCTGAAAACTCAGAGGACTCAAACTCCAGATGCTGAAGTTCCGATGAGCATGCTGTTTGATCGGAGGACAGAAGCTCGTAACTCATCGTTCTTCTACTTTGCTGAGATGGTGAGAGATGCTGATTGCAATGAGTATAGAACTAGCTCTAAAGCAAAGGAAGTTGAAGGGGAATCAACTAGGGAATACTCATTGAATGTTAGGGTTGTAAAAGCTATGATCGTAAAGTCACGTTTCGATTTGTCGGCACGTGAGTATGTGGCGTTCATGTAGTCACCTTCCTTTGCGTATAGAACGAAGCAGCCAAAACGATAAGAACAATGCGATGGTAATGTACAAACCGGAAGGAGAGTGGTGCCAATATGTCGATAAATCGTACTACATCATATGCTAGACAGAGAGGCTGAATACTAGAGACTATAAGGATTGTAATGAACGATTATGCATATACTCTGTTTTCTTTTCTCCCTGAATCGCTTTCAGTTTACTTTCCAAATGAGCCTTGAGCTTTGGGATTGTCTTGAACTCCTCATCCGTCCAGAAGCTTTTGAGTGGTTGTTTCAATATAGGCTCGTACTTGGAAGGAGGAAGCGCCATGGCCTGAGCGGTTCAAATAGAAAATAAGCGCAAGCTGAGCAATCGAACCAACTACTCCCTGAAGCCACACAACGACATATGCATCACCTCTTTGTCTTGTTCTATGAATGCAATCAGATCAAGGAGCGATGCATGTTATTGAATCTATGCACTCAGTATCGAACCTGATGAATGAAGACTTGTTACCTTCAACCCAACCTCGAATGGTTTCCAGATCCAAGAAGAACCCTCCTTTCGGATGGAATGACCAGTAGTGCTTTTTATTCTTCAGCTTGTCTGAACACAGATCTTTAGAGAACACATGCAGATGCAGATGCCTGTATGAGATTCAGTTTGGACCTACACATCACCCGGAGACAAAGGGCAGTTGAACATTGGAACGAAAGAACGAACATACTTCATTGACGGAACCGCATGAAAGCCGGACAGAATATCCCACTCATGACCCTTGGTCATTCTCATATCTGCCTGAATTGAGACCTCTAATTCTCGAACAACATCTTCCATGCCGTCCAGCAGATCCAGCACAACATCTTTGTCTAGTTGTAGTGCTGATCGGAGAGAACTTAAATCTTCAGCTCCCAACATGATGTTAGACGTTGACGAGCTGGCAGAGAATGGTATCCTGGGCAAAACGAGATAGTGGAACGTTGATTTCGGGAATGCATCCTTGATGACGATACTACATGATAATCGAGCGATGAAGACATCTGTGTCAGTCCTTTCGAGCTGTGTGCATCGGGTTAAAGTTCCAGTCACACGAACAATCTTTCGGTGGAGAGTACAAAGACATCCTTGGCAATGTCTACTGATGGATTTTTGACAAGAGCGTAGGTCCTCAATGCTTCCGACCAGGACATGATGGAGATGGTATAAATTCGGAAGTTCCGGCGTGTTTCTAACCACACAACATCCGATAAACCACATCACATAAAGTCATGGCTTCTACCTCAGAAGTCGCTTCCTCTGCCCACTATAGCTCCCTTCCCTCAAATGATGACGATCCCCTCTCTCCGTCTATTGTGACTTCTCCGCCTTCTCAGTCAATTCCATTCACAATCCTAGGATCGTCAATACTGCTTCCATGGTCAATCCTTCTTTCCAGTTTCCCCTACGCAATCTCTCTTCTCTCTCCATCGTCCCCTTTGCTCAACTCGCTCATACCAACTCTTAGCCTGATATGCACCCTAACAAATCTGTTCGCACTAGCCTGGCTGACATATCAGGCAGCTACCGCCTCAGCATCTTCTCCTTCTTCACCGTCAATCACACTTCCTCCGAAGAATCAAGCTCGCTCTCAGGCACGCGTTATCCAAATTAGCTTACTCGGGCTATCAGTCTTGCATGTCCTGTTCCTGTTAGCCGTTCTGTTCGTTCGTCCCGGAAGAGCCGGTTGGAGTATTCTCTTTGGGTTGGGAAGCTGGACGATGGCTTCCATGATTTTGGTGTCCTATCTTCAAGCCAATGTGATGTCTTACTCCAGGTTCGTATCTTCCTATCTTCACAAACCTCATGATGCATATACTAACCTTGGGTTAGTTACGCTCATGCTCAACCTTTTTTTTCTCCTCTTTTAGTCTCTTCGGACCAAGAGAGATTGGTGCAACTCAACTAGGCAATGGCATGATCGCAATCGTAGTATCCTTTGTTCAAGTTATGACTTCGTTCCTTGTTCCAAAAGGTGATCAAACGGACGCCGGAAGTTCTATGAAGCATTCTACTGTTGGCTTTGTTTCTGTCGGTATCCTCCTCTTGATTGGTCAGTATGGATCCAACATCTAGCTCTGAAAAAACTCTCTGTGCTATAGCGACCTAACGGTAATTCTTGTCTGTTTTCTGATTTGTGTCAACAGGCGCGCTCTTTGCCCAGAAACACTTGACTACAACATTGCAACATCAAAACTCCCTCTCCTCAACACAATTATCTCCGTCGCTTCCTCTTCTCCCCACTCGTGCCAAGCCGTCGCCTATCGAGACATTCAAGACCAACTGGATGCTCAACACTGCCGTTTTTGGTGTGTTTGCTGTTACACTCAGCGTGTTTCCTGTAGTGACAAGCGCGGTTCGACCCGTGGGGACTGGCTGGGGAAAATCAATTGATGTCTGGGTTCCCATAGGCTTTTTTCTTTTCAACCGTTTGTCCTCATCACGCTGGCTTCTCAATTCTTGGATTTCTCAGGTTCAGTAAATGACCTTCCTCAACTACCCATCGATCATTTTATCAACCAATGCATAGTGGGAGATTGTCTAGGACGAATAATTGTATCATTCCACGTCATTCGCTCTCATGTTCGACTCTTGATTGCCTCTCTCCTCCGTGCGGTAATTTTCATCCCTTTTTTCCTAGGCTGCAATGTTATTCCTCTGGGGAAGCAAATACCCGTAGGAACAAATCCATGGAGTGATGGAGCATTTTGTACAGGATTAATCGTATTGGGCATATCCAATGGTTGGATTACGTTTGTTCCTTTTTCCTGATCCGTCATCTACCCCGAATTCCAAATCGATCTGATGCTATTCTGTTATCGATCCTTGGAAATTCCAACAGATCAAATGTGATGATTCTAGCTTCATCTCCATCGTTAAACCGTGGGATTAATCCATCGGAGCAAGAGCTCGCCTCAACAATCGCAGTGTTCTCACTCGTTGGTGGTCTGGTCGCTGGAAGTGGAGGTAGCTTCGTAGTTGGTTCTCTAAGCCGACTTGAGTAGAAAGGTTGTTGCCCTCCTACTAAATATGTGATTGATTCCATAGAGTATTTATAAAGTGCATCTCTTCTTACGTCACTAAAGCAGCTTATCACAATGATGTAACTGAATATTCTTCGAAAAGGGTAAAAACAAATCGATATGATATGACTAGAGAGATAGCAAATATGACTTTCTTTCTCAAATAAGTACAGACAAGAACGAATAAGCTGGAAGTAGAGAGCTAAAACTCGAGACCCAAGAAATGAAAAGAAATATTGGCCTAGACTGGTACGTTGTACTGTGAGAGTCAGGATGAGGAAACAGAAAGAAGCCACAATCGCGAGGTCGTAATGGTTAGTTTGAGCGACAATGCGGGCGGGCGGTAGACAAGAAAGAAGAAGAGACAAACCATTCCATCTCCATTGACTCCTCCCCCTCCAAAACTCCTAGCCCTTCCGTGTCCGTCCTGAACACCAGTCGTGTAGCCTTCGACTTGGTCTCTTCGTTCCTGATGACCCTCCCTTTGCTCATAAGAGAAGCTTTCATCCTCATCCTCCTCGTCAGCTTCACCCAGAACATGTACTTGAGTTGAACGCTGCCTATTATGCATGAATGGGTTTCCCGTACCGGTATTCCTATCGGTTGGTGTTTCGAATGGCTTCCTGGAGACTGATCGTTGACGGGTGTGAGAACCCTTCTGATAAGTGTTTCTAGACGGATCTGGCATATATGCCGTATCGGAAGAGGCGATCTCTTCAGTCGTATCTGCGAATGGGTTGGTCACAACTGGAGATGAGTAGGATATAGCGGAGGAGGAGAGAGGAGAAGGTTGAAAAGGTGAGTGATTATTATGTGTCGAAGGAGACATGGTGTGCTTTGATAATCACACGCAATATGTCCATGTATGATCAAAATCAGTCACGTTCCAGCCCCGATCTAAATAGAGGACGAAGAAAGTTGTCTACTTACCATCTCCTGTTCTTTTCTGTGCAGTTGGTATCGGCTGTCAACCCCTCCGCCAAAGAGGTTCATGACGCTCGCTCGGATACTCCGTTGTTGATGCTGTTCCTCCTCGGAGGCAGATTGATTCGTTTTGGCAGATGCTTCAGCGAGGTAGAATGCTGAGGCTGATGCTTTCAAAGGCTTGAAAGTTTTGCGAGGAGCCTTCTTGGATCTGCATATCGTAATATGATACGGACAGAAAACCCTAATCAGCTACGAGAACAGGAAACTATACAATAGTCGGATTCAAAAAAAGGAGAGAAAACCAAAGAGGACGAACCGAGAAAGTCTAATTCGGACGTATTTTATGTATAGCAAGCATAAAATGATGATTCCCGCCACAGCTCCCACCTAAAAGTCAAAGATTTGTATTCAGATGGTTCCATGCTAGTCTTCTCTCGACAGCAGCGTCTCAAACTTGCGGAGAACGCAAAGACAAGACGTACGATAGCTCCTGCAATCGTTCCAATATTTGATCTGTTTTTGGAGGTCGACACGGCTTTGAAGCTGTTCTCAGCCGTTGCGTTCGCATTTGCGGAAGAGTATGACCATAAGTCCGAGGCTTCATTAATATCAGCGAACGCGTAAGGCGGTATGGTCTGAGCTGCCATCGTTGAAGGAAGAGAGCCATTGGTGATGGTGATAGATGAGACAGCGGAGCATGTTCCGAGCCAGGAACCATAGTTCTGGGCAGAGATTGAGATAGTGTTCGATCGGCCCCATTGACAACTGATGAACAGGATCACACATCAACCTCAGTTGGATTCTGTGCAGATAAGAAGAGAAAGAGGAAGGGAAATCTTTGAAGAGTTGTAACCTACGCGCGACATGCCTGGAAAAGCGCGAAAGCTACCTATCAACATACAAACGAAATACAGCATATCGGTCAATTCTCAATTCGGCAGTGTCATACTGAATTACAACTGAAGATGAACGAACAGAATTGCAAGCACACTCATCCCTGTTTGCATGTATGAGCTCATCGGTGTCAACCATGAGATGAAGTGAAATACATCATAAAAAGAGAGTTATTGTTGATTATCTCATTATAACCAAGGAGAGTTAGGCGAGTGCGACGAACGAGGAATCTACATCCGGCTATTGAACACTCAAATCAAGCGCAAACAAAGGAGGTAGTGAAACTGAATTAAAAATGGAAACGCTTCCCTAAAGGATAGAGATTTAATGACCAACCTGAGCAAAATACGTATAATTCCCTATCCAGGTTGAAAACATCTTGAAGTTCGGATCGCAATTCCTATATAGCTTTTCAAACATACGACCTGATTGTTTATTTTATGGTTGACAGAAATCAGATTGTGTTAATCAAATGTGCCATTCCTACCTCATTTAGAGGAAGACCATCAGAACGCAATTGTGAAGCAGAAAGATTGAAAGTAATTATGGGATCACTCACAAGGGGTTTCGGCTAGCTCATTGTTGAACCATTCGACTGGTGGTATATCAACCTTGCATGTCGTGTTGCCGGTAGGAGTCGTGCTCGTGCTAGCCAGAACTTGAGATCCAAGTAGAAAGATGAGCGCACTGAGTGAGAGAGAAAGAGGAGGAGGCATCGCCACGAAAGGTAATAAGATAGATAAACGCGAAAGAGGAAAGAGAGCAATCGAGGATGTTCATCAAAAAGTCTGTTGAACAAACAAGAGGGTGTAAACAAGATGTTAGTTATCACATGTTTTGAATTCAACACGCAATGTATGTTAAATTCTCATATTGCCCGGGCCGACTCAACTGATTCTATCCGTCCATCTTTCCGTTCTCGACGATCTACAATTTACGCTTGTACATTCCTTAGCTTGTCATCGATGTATCATCTCCTATCAGGTCTTTATACCCATCTTACTCGGAAGGAAACTTACTCGGTCATAATCATTGGGCTTGATAACGCAGGGAAGACAACGTTGCTTGAGCAGATCAAGGTACATCCGAAATCATCATCTGTTTTCTGATCAGATTTGTATATTTCTGAACGAAGAGGCTTACATCCTTAATGATTATATTGGATGGAGATAGCATCACTATAACCCGAACGTTCCCAGCCCTGATGCGAGCAAAATAGCGCCTACTGTCGGTCAAGGAGGTCTGTTCCTTTTCTTTTGTTCATCACAGCTATACGCAATGACTATTGACTGAGTATTAAAATATCGGAACTCCTAACCGGAACATCTTTCCAGTCGGTAAGATCTCGCTTCCGTCGACTATTCTTCAATTCTGGGACCTGGGTGGTCAGCGAGACATCCGATCGATTTGGCCTAAATACTACGAAGAATGTCATGCCGTCGTGTACGTTGTAGACGCCGCGGACCAGGCACGACTTGAAGAAGGCTGGGAAGTGTTCGGTACGTGTGATTCTTCTAGTTCCAAGAGGCTAACGAGTGTATCATCTTTAGCAGAGCCTAGGAGAAGACTAAATGCATGTTGCCTTTTGACATTCTCTGATTCATAGAATCTGTTCTAGAATCTCCTCAAACAATGAATCTCCCGTTGTTACTACTCGCTAACAAACAGGATGCTCCGGGCTCTCTCAGTTCGACAGATATCCGCGAGTCTTACGAGCGGTGGTCTCAAGCTCGTATACAGGCTTCCTTATCAGCGATCTCAGCAAGAGCCGAAACTGAATCCATAGAGACGGGAGCGGACGCATTGGGCGGAGGGTTGCATGATCGACGGATGACGGCATTAGAAGGCAGGGCAGGCAGTCTGGAGGTATTAGGCGTGAGTGCGTTGAATGGGTTGGTCTCTCTATCTTTTCTTTCGACAGATACAATTCAGCTTTTCAAAGCGAATGGAAAGATTACTCGGTGAGCCAATTCACCTCTGTTATGCTGACTCATTTCTGATTCTGAAACAGGACCAATGTTAGGGAAGTGGTGGACTGGTTATACATCAGAGTACAAAATGCAAGACGCATGTATGTGATTCGCTTTTTTGATGTACAAGATCAACTGTCTGTTGGGATTGCTGAATTCAACATCGCTAATTACCCCGGTTCCTCCCGTTCGGTCGCTATTTAAATATCAATCCTAGAGGCCCGTTGGCAGAATGACCCCTTTGAAACCTATACCGGCGCTTTGCGTCGAAAATACGTATGCACGCAAGGTTTCTATTTTACACACCAAATGGTCTTCCTCTGCGAAGCTGCTCTATAGCAGTATTTAAATTCTTTATGGAATTTGAGTCTCGGCGACCCTGTTTGCTGTTCTCGTGCTAGACAGTTTCTTGTTTATGAATGATAACGAATTACAGCTGCCGTCTATTCCTATCAAGTTTGAGTCATACGTGCACGCCAAAATGGAAGGAAAGGATGGTGGAGAGGGGGGCTTCGAGGTGAAGGAGGTATGACAAGTGACAGAAAAAAAAGCAAGGGATGCAAATTGGACATTGAGTAGGAATCAGAGCCAAGAGAAAGAGAGGAAGTGATAGGAAGGATAAGAACACAGCGAGCCAATGAGACAAATCAATCCACTCGGGAGGATCGAACAGGTTTCGGACTAGGGATCAAGCCAATAACACCAAACGTAGTCGCGTATACGGAAAGAGCTGAAGAGAACGACAATGCCAACAATTGAATATTACGGCACTGAGTAGTGGGTAGAGAACAAACAGTGTTCAGTTAGGTCGAAATCAGCAACTCACCTCCTCCGATAGCACTGACAAGCCTTCCTTCATTTGCACCTCTACCCGACCGCTCGTTCATCAAACCGACGATCAGAAGAACAAAACCGGCGATGATGGATACTGTAAGTAATGGCACTACAGTTGATAACGAGCTTGAAGCCTGCCAACGCGAGTACTAAATCTCAGATCGAGGCAAGGCAGATGAATGATCAACATGTTAGTTGGAGTAGGAACACAGTAAGGAGATGAAAGTGAAAGTGATAAAGGGAGTAAAGAGAGTAAAGACGATGATGCAAAACGTACGTTGGGCACGACTCCTTTGATCCGAGGCAGGTAAATAACCAGGTATAGGAACAAGCTGACGGTCACAGCCGAGAACAATAAGGAAAGTTGCAACGCTCGACTTCATAAAAGGTGATTCGATCGCGGTATACGATCAAGGCGAACATGGTATGGTGAGCTTGTGGATTACTACTTGATCAATTCCATCCCCAATACCTTCAAGAGTCGCATCTTCCGAGATCACAAGAGATACGCGGAGAAGAGACAAAAAGACAAGAAACAGAACGAGGTTTACTCACACGCCTAGACCACCAGTGGTGGATTCAAGAAGAGCTCTCCTTATGCTGTCTCCGACACCCCAATGACGGACCCCCAATAGGCCAAACACGATATACTTGC
Source organism: Phaffia australis (assembly GCA_014825575.1). Taxonomy (NCBI): domain Eukaryota; kingdom Fungi; phylum Basidiomycota; class Tremellomycetes; order Cystofilobasidiales; family Mrakiaceae; genus Phaffia; species Phaffia australis. The sequence continues at coordinate 41,804 of MVAH01000147.1, forward strand.
CATTCCGAAGAAGGTTAGGAAGGTATGAATTCGGAGCTACTGACTGGTCAGACATGGTATCAAATAAAATGTGTATATAAGGGGAAGACGATGACGATGGAATAGTTATTCGAATAGAGAGAGTCGTGGCAACGTTGCAGTGTATGGGCCCGAAAGAAGGTGAGTGACTTTGTTTTGGTATCCTCAGGTAGCCTCCTCGGCTGGAAACCGGCGGTTGTCACGAGCAAAAGGTCATGGATGAATGCTCGAACCACATGGACGGTGGTTACATACGTAACTCTCTCCGTTATTTGTAGCGCAAACGAAACTAAAGCAACAACCCACGATAAACCAATTCACCTTTCTAGATGAATCATCATCTTTAAGGTCCAGTCACGACGACAAGCAAGCCAGAAGCGACGAAGAAACTGCCTCATTGCAGAGAAAGGAGAGGGAAGGAAAGAAAAGAATAAAGAAGGTGTAGTATCCACGGCCCAGAACGGTCATGATATCTCCGCATGATTGGATTCCTATCACGATGAACGTAAGCGGGCGGACGGAACACAATTGAAGATGTTCGGTTACTCACTCTGTCGCTCCACTGGCTTGGCTTATTTTGTACGCCCCTCTCTTTGTCTTCTTACATCAACTTGATCAACGGATAAGTTTCCAAACGTACTGACACGGCAGTCCGCTTTCGCTTCCGTTTCCACTTATTCTACAGTTTTCCGAGCCTGATCTAAGAATGCACTGATCAGGTCTAAGATGATATCCTAATGGGAAAACTGAACGTGTCGCGCGTGTTGCCTCAGCATGTAACTGCTTCTATTTCGACTGATTGTTTAGCTGATCGGAATCATAGTTCGATTGAACAGTTCTTAAGCCTGATTCTGAAATCAATCGTTTCTCCTTTTCGTTCTGTCGTTGCTTCATTCAAAACGTCTCTCTCTCCATACTGACAACAAAATAACATCAACCTAATACACTGACCAATAGCCTGCAATGTCTCTTGCCACTCAACGTCTCGTCCAGAAGTCGGCTCAACCACTCTCTAATGTCATCTGGTCACGCTATCGCACACCTTTCGAGTCTCACCTCCTCCCCTTATCAAATCCAATGATCTGCTACCGGTCATATGCAACTGCAACCGACCCTGTTATACCAGTGAAATCAACGCATCATCTGGCTGATAAGGTTCCTCTAACCACAGACACCGAGAAACATCTTCAAGGAGTCATCGGCGGTGAAGGCAAGCACAACAACGGTCCGTCTCACTATTTCGTACATCTTGTTTGCATCAGATTTGTAGATTAACATATAATTCCCCAAATATCTCTGTATTAATCACCTTTGTCCTCTACAGACGCAACTGCCGTGGTTCATACGGACCCTTCCGCTTCTCTGGTCCAAGATCTGACCTTTCCTACCAATGGATCTTGGGTGATGCATAACCCTGTCTACACCCGAGTGCGTTATAAAGCGCCGCTGTTTGGTTTGGCGATGTGTTAACTAAATACTGTCGGTCACTCGTGTTTTACCCACAGGCTGAATTGGATGCAGTCCAGGTCGTTCATCGTCCTCATACCAATACATCGGATCAGGTCTCGACCAAGCTTGTAAAGATACTTCGATGGGGATTCGACCTTGTCAGCAACTACAAACATGTTTCCTTCCCTGTAAACCACAAAGAACTCAGCGTCAGTCAACTCCGTCAGATGGGCTGTCTTCTCTCGCCAGACCAATGGATGACAGTGAGTGCTCCTTTATTTCTCGACCAGCGATTGGCAGTCACATTGTCAGGCATCATACCTGACCGATCATGAATACTCATCTTGTCTGTTTCTATGATCATATTCTTAACTTCTTTGTAGAGATTCATCTTCTTGGAAACCACCGCTGCTAGTTCGTTCATCAGCCAACATGACTGTTTCTGACGATGTTCATTATTTACTCAGCCTTGAAGCTTCCATATGATCTAGTTCCTGGAATGGTCGGTGGTCTTTTGCGTCACCTTCAGTCCCTCCGACTCAGTTCGTCATATCCTTTTCCTCAAGTTTTTTAGCTGTTCTGTCTACCATCGTCTATGCGTTCCGCCCTGACAACGTCCCTCTTGCTTCGTTCAGTGCGACGAGACGGTGGATGGATCCATACCCTTCTCGCTGAAGCTGAAAACGAACGTCTCCACCTTTTGACGTTCATGACAATGGCGAATCCCCCTCTCTGGTTCCGAGCCTTGATATTGGGAGCCCAAGGGTCAGCCTTCTCTCCTTATCACTCTGTTCTATCTCTTGTTGTCCCCTTCACATGATCACGAAGCTAGTGCTGAATTTCTTATCGAGATTTTGTCCATAGGGTTTTCTACAACCTTTTTTTCATAACTTACCTGATCTCTCCGCCAGTGGCTCACCGATTTGTTGCCTGTTTGGAAGAAGAAGCTGTCGTCACTTAGTAAGACTAGTCTTTGAGCCCATCTTCGAGTAGTCGTACACTTTGTCCGATATCTGATTAAGTTGATCCTATGACTTGTTAGCTCGAGGGTTATCAGTGAGATCGAGAATGGCTACGTACCTGAATGGGAGAAGCTTCCTGCCCCTGAGATTGCCATATCATACTGGTTTGCTCAGTTTCTACCTCTCCACTTTTTTGTATCATCATGTGATCTTTGACTGACTGGCAAATACTCATCGACGCAGGCGACTTCCTCCTGATGCAACTTTTTTGGACACACTTCGCGCCATTCGAGCAGATGAAGCTACTCATCGATTCGTAAATCACACATTTGCCAGCCTGGACTCCAAAAAAGACTTCAACCCAGTATGTACTGACTTTCCAAATCCGTATCGAGATTAGCTCTTTTATCAAAGCTGCATAGACCAAGCGAAGCTCAAACCTAAATTCATCCATCATCCTTGTTATATCAGTTTGCAATCGCAGAACCAGACGCCACTATTAAGGGCTCAGTCTATGGTTTTACACGGGACGAGGCAGCTGCTTTTGCTCAAAAAACGCGAGAACGCATGTCCCAAGCCAAATAACATCTTTCTCGACGTCCTTGTAGTTCTTTCCTTCCTGTTTTTGCTTTGACTTCTGGTACAAGGCGATCTGTGTATCCTTACTATTCTCTCCTCTCTTATTTACTTGCGTTGTTACACATACGTATTCTCAATCTTGTGCGCGAATCTCTCTCACTTCCCACTACTCATTCCTTAGTCTTCTAATCGACTTCTCCTTATATATGGTTTGTGCCTCTTTCGTTACCCAGCTCTGTACATCAAATTCCTGTCGAGACAAGTCGGGCTATTCGAATCAACGAATAGTAGCATTTGTGAGAAGTCGAAGAAAGGTGAACCATAGATGGTAATCGATAGACTTGCAGAAGAGGTCACAGAAGAATTATGAGCTATAGCGAAAATGGGAAAGTCGAAAATCAAAAATTGTGGCACGATGAGCATATTAAAGAGTATTAAAGCCTTAGTTGGCTGGAGTCAGATGGGTATAGTAGATAAAACGCGACGACTGTAAGGTGCTCGGATTAGGCGTCCGTGCTGTTAGAAAGAACTCCGAGATTGAGAATGATTGGACCAGCTACCACATCCGAATCAGTGATATTTGAGCCGGCAGCTGCTCGTGAACAAAGAGATTGTGTGGGAAAACCTGTCAGTCAGAATAAAGAGTGTCGATGTAGCTGGATGGAGCCACAGGTAGGGCAAACGTGACACGTACAGGCCTTTATGACAAGCCCGTAGGACCTCCCCATAAAAAAGTCTGCAGGTAGGGCGACCATACCAGACCCTGAATTCGGGTTGATAGAAAGAAGCTTAGTTGAAGTTCCTTGGTATATGATCACTAAAAATCAAAGCATCAAGAAACTCAGCGGAGCGAAGGAGGCGTGGTAAATGGTACATGATCCATGGTAGCTCATAAATAGATAGAACGTACAAGACTCCGCTTGATTTGACGAATTATAAGAAATGGTGATGTTAGATGAGGCAGTAGCCGTGGATTTTACGGTGGCAAGAGGGTACGTTGTTGCAGCGACGGATGGATTGGCTATCACATTATGAATGTATAAAATATTGACCCTTACAACGATCAGTCGCAGGAAACTTCAATTGATGCACTAGAAAAGAATATCAACTTACTCGACGGGCATTGGACCACGTAGGGATTGATCCAGCTCGTTCCGATCGAAACATCTCTCAAGATGGTGTCTAAACCTCCACTCCACGGGGAATTCTTCAAAGCGGCCGAATCAAGCCAAGCGGCATGCCGGGCTTCATTTCCGACTAAGCTAGCAATTATTGTCTTGGCACTCTCTCCTTGAAGGTCAATGGAGGATCCCAGAGTACAGGCGGAAAGGATGTTTTCCATGTTGGATGCAAACTGCAAGAAAGATGTGGGATCTAGCGAGGGAAAAGAGTATGTACAGGGGGATAGGGACGCATCACCCAACAGTGATTGAAGCTGAGAAACATGCGTGGCTTGTTGCTGACCAACTGGGATATACACTCAAAGTGAGTCCAAAAACTTACTATAAAACGAAACAAGAGACATATAATTACTTTGAACGACCCTGGACCGAACCCAAGTATCATATCCTGCAGCACTAAAGTGTGAAGCGCTAACATTCGCAAGAACCTGAGAGTAGAAGGCATTCTGGAAGCTGTACTTAGAAATCAGGTATGAGACAGAGGATATCAATTGCCATTCGGATGAGTGAGTATATTCGAGAACTAGAGTTGGAATTCACAGCAGAAATAGATACGCACTTCTCTAAGCTAAGAATATATTGAAGGATGCCTATCGGAAGTTCAAGACAATCAAGGCGTTGTACCGATTAAGCATTGGATCGAGAAGATAATTCAAAGTTCATAAAGGCCAGACATACTCGTGTCATCCTTTCCATAGGCTGCCTTGGCTACAGGAACCAAGACAGATGAGATCGAAGCAGCAATCAAAATGGGGGCCAAAAACATCTTGATTGATGGGTATAGAATTCGGTCGTTCTATGCGGTGGTTGAGGTTAGTAATACAAAGAAATATAATGAAAAGCCAGTTGTTTACGTAGGGCTCCACACATGAAACCATTGCGGGACACGCGTGTGACCAGGCACAGATGAGTCGTTTCAATATCTAAAAGTCCATTTCCTTTGAAACCATCATAAATCAAAACTTGAAGTGACTCCTTGAATAGATAGTAGTTGTCAAAAGGCAAAAAGAAAGAAATACGAGAGAGAGAAAGGTGTGCCAACTCCTCAGCTGAGGTCGATAGAAGGATGATCTCAAATCGACCCTTGATATGATCTTTGAATGTAATCCTTTTCGACACTAGGTATTGATCCATTACTCTCATACTTCGCTGATCAACCGTTGACGAGCAGTCTCATGGCCTTGAGAATAATCATAATTGTTTGAGTGGCTGTCAATCATTTCATCGAACAGGTTTGATGTCCCCTTGAATCTTTGAAAAGGAAAACCGACCCCCCAAACCTCGCATCTCTCGGCATATCATCTATCAAGCGTTCGTCATGCTCAACACCATCTGTTCTTGCACGTCTATCATTTTTTTTTGCTCTTGATATTTAAGTTCTCTCGTTGTCTTCTACTGTGGTAAAAGATCTTCAAACATTACCGCGTCATTCTTTTATGCAGAATATCGGTTGCGCTTTGCTGATATATTTCAAAAGAAACATGTGAGAAATCTAAATGAACTACCAAACCCAGGACCTCAAAAGGATGCGTTAAGTTCCAATTTGAAGAAAAAAAAAGGAGGCAACGATGATATGACCAGTCCATATGCTAGCACGTACCTGATGAACGCTTGTTGGCTCAAAGGAAGATGGGCTCATTACATAGCTTTTATACATTTAGATGTCATCACCGTCTTCGTTTGAATGATCGACGATCAAATTTAATACGACTTATGTACAGATCTATGTCAAAAATATCACAACTTTTGAAGAGTTTTAAACTGGAGTTCTTGTTAGAATTCATCGAAGTTGAGAATTGGATCAGCATGCTGCAATTTCTTTGTTTCCTCCAGCTGTTGCGACTGCTGGCAATCGTCGACACCCGTTCTTGCACCTCTATTCTTCATCTTCCATCACCTTTATGTAATTTGTCAATGACCGTGCTATTATCTCTTTACATGTATGTACTGTTCGAATTATCAAGGTATACTTGATTAGTTTACATCGTTCCTTGGCCACTAACTAAGCCTTAGATATGGCGAGGTCCAGTGTCCGTTGCTTAATTTTTACTCTCTCTTTCTTTTCCTTTTTCTCCTTTCTTTCCTTTCCTCAGCTTGTACCAAAACTACTTCGTTTGGTTGCTGAGGTTGGTCTCTTATTATCTGGATCATTCTTTTGTGAACGTTGTGTATAGTTTGCTTACTTGTGATCTGCATCCAGTCTAGTACATTTGTATTTGC
>MVAH01000148.1:0-47913 GCA_014825575.1 Phaffia australis
ATCACGATCACGACGGCGTTTGGGCTGAGCAACCCGCTGAACGCGATGCAGATCCTGTTCATCAACATTCTTATGGATGGTACGTTTTCTTCCATTATTCTTACTATACTCTAGATATTCGGGTCTGGCAGATTATTTGCTAATGTTCCTGGATCATTATGCATTTCGCTATCTATAGGTCCTCCAGCTCAGGCGTTGGGCGTTGACCCGGTGGACCCAGCGATCATGAAACGGCCCCCTCGACCTCGAAACGCTCCAATTTTGAACAAAAGATTGTTCACCAGAGTGTTCTTCTCTGCAGCAATCATAGTTATTGGGACGCTATACATGTTCCTTCAAGAAACATATGACGGTGGACTATCTCGACGAGATCAGACTATGGTCAGTTCATCTTCTTTTTATTTCAGAATAGGTTCCGAGTAATCAACAGCCGTATGCTGAAAAAGCTCTCTCTTATGTTGCGCTCGATGGGGGCGCTTCCACAGACATTTACGACCTTCGTCTTCCTCGACCTGGCGTCCGCCATCCAGAACAGAGGCCTCAGCTGCCGACTCGTCCAGAACAAGATGCTCTTCTTGACCTGCTCGATCTCGTTCCTTGCCCAGCTTGGGCTGATCTATCTGCCCTTCCTGCAAGGGGTCTTCCAGACGCAGGCGTTGAGTCTTCGGGACTTTGGGACGGTGCTTGCGTTTGGGCTGGGAAGTGTGACGCTGCACGAAGGGCGAAGGATGTGGGAGAGATCAATAATTGAAGAAGAAGACAGAGAGACTCTGACGGTCGTTTGAGATATTTCAGATTGTAGACCTTGTCATAAAGACAGAGTTGTGGATATGTAGAAAAATTGAGTGTTTATCACCTGAAATCTATTCTTGTTCTCGTTGCTTTATACAATGGATCTTCGGCTGTATATGAGTCAACATTGATGTCTCGAGAGACCTGGACATATTGAGGTTCTCATTGTTTTTTCGCTCAACGCCGAAGAATAAACGTTAGATAATTTGACCTCGTGGCCACGCGAGATTCCTTTCCATCTACCTTCCTCGTAACAACGACCCATCTCTTCATATTCAATCTTTATCCTTCTGTCACTCTCTACTTTATCTTATAGTTCTATATAAGTTTTCAATACTATGGCCGAAGCGACAGCTCGCTCATCTACCGATCTTGGTAAACTCTTCCTATTGTCTTCGTTCCTTATCTATCAATGTAGGATTTGTTTGCTAATTGCCATTGATCTTTCACTGGCTTCTCGAAGAATCATCCCCTCTTCTTACGAGAGTCAATGATGGATCGGATGTCGATCCTCCTCGGAAATCTCTTTGGAAGAGGTTGTCCGATCCACAGAGGGAGTTGACGCTTTTGGAGAAATTATTGGCTCTATTGGTTCTGCTCGTGAGTGGTCCCTTGATCTTATTCATCTTTACTACTTAAATAATCAATTTGTGGTATGTATGTTCAACAATTCGATATCGACCGTTAATCTTCTTGATTCATGGCACAGTTTCTGTTGCTTTCAGCGGTATTCATTGGACTTTTCTCCGGATCTCAGCACAAGCTCCATGAGATCGAGAATCAACCCCCTGTTACGGTGACAAAGACGAGACATTCAACTTCCTATGGGACATCAATTGCTACGGCCACAACTACTCAGATTTCAACCACTACTGTTGTTGGACCTGCTCCTGCCCCTACCCCGACTGAAGTTCCTCTTCCCCCTACTGTAAGTCTGCTGCGCATCCGAAGATATCTAGTTCCCGACGATTGTCCTACTAACGCCATTCGGCTCTGGCCCATTGTTCTTATCCTGGTCCATGTAGACCATCTGTTTGACTCCGGACTGCGTTCTCCTTTCCTCATCGATTTTGCAAGCAATAGACACATCCATCGATCCTTGTGAGGATCCTTACGGCGCATTCACTGGAGGCTGGCTCGAGAAAAATCCATTGCCGAAGAGCAAAGGTAAATTCGGTAGCTTCAATGAGGTCTCCAAAAACAATCAGGTTCGTAAGGCGTTTTTTGCTGCAATTGATTTTTGTCTATGAACGAATATGAACTGAAAAATTATTCCTATACCGCAATACCAGAAAATCTTGCTCGACGTTTTGACCCACTTGAAAATCTCTGAAAAAGTTGATCTTGAATCACCAGAGAAAGCTGCTGAGCGAAGCAACTTACTCAAGCTCAAGACTGTATTTGATGACTGCATGGCTGAGGTCAGAAAATCCTCGGATCAAACAGCGCAGAGTGGTATTGATCATGAACATAGCTGATAAGGATTCCATACTTGATGTTTTAGGATTTCCTCGACACTCTTTCGTACTATCCTCTCGTTCCTCTCATAGAGGATATCAAATCCCTCTTCCCTCTTGCTCACTCAAGCCACGATAAAGAGAGAGAGTCTGTCTTTATTACCCAGAAGATCCAAGGGGATTTAAACTATCACCAGGATCTTGACCCGATGTCTCATCCGAAGCACCATGATCACAAGAAGGGTGGCAAGGAAGCGGCAAAGAAAAGGAGGGACAAGTTGACCAAAGTGTTGTCGTACTTGCACACGAAGGGAATCGACTCCCTCTTTAGCTTTGAAAACGTTAGTTTGTCGATCTCTTACTATGTAAACATCCTACTTCACCACTAACCAGACTCAGTTTGATTTGGCGCAAATGTACACCACCTCTCATATGGACTTCAGGAGGGGGATATCGGAGATAATCCCCAGATGCAAATCCTTTGGCTGTACCAAGATGGTCTTGGTCTTCCTGCAAAGGTTTGCATGCGCTTCGTCTGTTGTGGGCTACCAGACAACCTTGATTCGATTTAACCGACTTGTAAACACTTCCATATCATGCTTAGGAATACTATGCCGAGAAAACTTACACCGACCTCTATACTGAGGTTATGACATCCATCCTGGCTGCAGTATACAATGCGTCTGAGCCGTCTCTGTCGTCTCAGCTCTGGCCCTCTGTTCCTCATCCATTCCCCTTCCCTGGTGTCATTCCTGATGAACCATCTGATGAGCGGCCCCCTTCGAAACATCCGAAGCCTAACCCTATGGATGTCAAAGCTCTAGCTAAGCGTGTTCTCGCGTTGGAGAAGAGTTTAGCTAAAGCTCAAGCGGAGCCTGAAACTCTAACGGATCCATCCAAATCTTATAATCCTGTAAAGTTTGATGTCCTTGAGGCGGAGCTCAAGTGGCTTGACCTAAGGGCTTATATCTCCAGCTTCGCCCCAAGAAAATTCCCGGAGAAAGTTGTGTTGACTTCTAGAGAATACGTGGAGAAGGTTGTAAAAATCGTCGAAGAGGAAGATGATGTCGTTCTTCAGGGATACTTCTTGGTCAGGACTGTTATGTAAGTTTTCGTAACAGAAGTACACATCTGATACGGCTCCGATAAGACATAGTTCTAATCCTTTCTATCTCCTCATCAGGACATACGCCTCTTACCTTGGACCGAACGTTCAGATCAGACTGGAAGCAGAAAAACTCAAGAACGCTCTCAGTGGAGTCAAGCAAGGTAACCGGCCAGAGCGTGAAGAAGGTAAGCTCATTCTTTCTGTCTCTTATCGAAACGAAACACTGCTCGTGTTGGCCATCACGAGATGCAACGTGTTTACATCCGTCGTGTTTCTGCCTTAGTCTGCCTGAACCACGTCTCTGCCGCTGTCGGCCACTTGGCTGGAGCAGAATTTATCAAGCAAGCTTTCACAGGCGATTCCAAAAACAAGGCTGTACGTGAATGACATGGTCTTGACATGCAGAAGATTTTTTCTTAAATACTAATCTATTCTATCTTTCCGTTGTCGCAGGAGGATGTTATTCTCAATATCATCGATGCCTTCAAGAGAAAACTTGTCAAGCTTCCATGGATGGACAAGGAGAGTGCTCGATTGGCTGTCAGGAAAGCCGATGCTATCACTCCCAAAATTGGGTATGTTGTCAAACTACCTTCTCAAGTGTATATACAATTAAGAAAGCAAAGGAAGACTGAGAAGTTAAATCATACTTGTGATCTAGATACCCTCTCTATCCCAACGCCACTTCTCCTCTGTCGCTTCAGAGGTATTACAGCCGATTAGTTTTGAGCAAGGGTGAATTCCTTGGCAACTTCGTCCGGGTAAACGAGATGGCCAAGATTAGACAATGGCAGGTTGAGTTTGGAGTCCTACGAAACAGAGACTCTTGGTTGATGAACGCCGATAGTAAGTCAATTTGTCGAAGGTAAGGATTTGTACTAAAAGTCGTATGGTTAACCGAGTGCGCTACTTTTACCTCGTCAAGCTGTCAATGCTTATGAATCTCCTGCTGATAATGAGGTATGGCAACAACATCTGGATCTATCTATCAGGACACAGTGTCATCCGATTGATTGAACAGAGTTTTGGACTTGGGCTTCTATAGATCGTCTTCCCTGCTGGTATCCTTCAGCCTCCCTTCTTTTCGGCCAAGTGGTATGTTAATATTCCCTTGTGCTTCAATTCCTATGGCCTGAATCGCTAAAGTCCCTTCGAAAACTGCTTTCTTAGGCCTGCATACCTCTACTACGGAGCATTTGGAGCAGTAGCTGCCCATGAGCTTTGCCATGCGTTCGATAACAGCGGAGCTCAGTATGATTATGAGGGTCGATACAGACAATGGTAAGTAGGAAGGCTGCATTCTTCTGCCCAATGAGAACTGAACAACTGACGTCTTGTTGCATTGGACGAGCGTTGTAATATTCAGGTGGACAAACTCTACCGTCGATGCGTTCAAGGAGCAAGCACAGTGGTATGTTGGCTGCTCTTCGTTCAATTGTCTTTCAAATCCAAGCATTGGCTTAGACTGATCTTGAACGGGATTTATATAGCATTGCTAAACAATACTCCGAGTATTATGTTCTTGATGCTGAAGGCCACAAGGTCTACGTTAAAGGAAACAATACAAATGGTGAGGCGATAGGAGATTCAGGTCTGCGGATCGCATACGAAGCTTGGCAGGCGTCGATCAAGAAGGGTGAGAAGGAAACCGTCCTGCCTGGGTTGCCATACACTTCCGAACAACTGTTCTTTGTCGCGTTCGGCAGAATTTGGGCAGCGAACGTAGCACCAGCATCCTTGGTAGCCCAGGTGCGAAGTGATCCACATGCGCCTAATTTATACCGGTATGTACAAGCGATCGCTGTCTGCCTGTGTAGCTCGATGGACTGATAATTGCTTCTATTTACCCCTTTGCAGAGTTGAGGGTACACTTCGTAAGTTGTCTTTTCTTTGTGAGAACATGGTTGTCGGCTGCCAAATGCTGAGAGTTTTCGCATGTATTCCTGCGTCTCACAGGAAATTTCGAGAAGTTTGCAGAAGTCTTCCAGTGCAAAAAGGGCTCGAAGGTATGTTCTGTTCTATGGCAGGCATAACATCCTTAACCGGTCGTCAATGGTTATAGTTTAGTCGATGTTGGAGAACTAATCATGGTGGACGTGTTTTCTAGATGAATCCTACCAAGCGATGCGAGCTTTGGTAGACGCTTGAAATGATTTTTCCATCCTAATTGTTCGTTGATCTCTGATGGATCAGCTTGCTCTGGATACATTTACCATATGCTTCCCTATTCTCCGACGCTATCATTTTCCGCTGCTGGTAGTTTTCTATCGATAGTTTGCTCTATGTACTTTGTCGTTTTGCATTTTTAAGTAGTTGATGAAAAATCTACTTCTATCCGAAATCATTCGATGATCAATTCGATCTGAAACGAGCGGGGGACACTCGGGCGACTCCACTAGATTTATGGCCTTGTTAGGGTTATGCGATCAAAACTATCCAAATGCCGTTCTCACTGCCTTCCTGAATCATCAACAGTTTGGAGTCACACCAGTATCAGCAAAGAAATACTCAAGCTCGGACGGCTTTACTCAGCATGACTTCTGATGCCACAGCGACAGATCCTGCTCTTCTAAATACGAATGGTTCTGCGTCTGTTGCTAGCGGTTCACCTTCTACCAATCCGGTGGACTCGGTAACTTCGTCTCCAAATCTGTTGTCCAGAAGGGCTAATACCAACCCGGCGACTTCTGCTTGCATGAATCGCACCCATCGATCTCGCTCTCCTTCCAGCCGACCGTTATCTGGAGTGCAGACCCTTCTTCGGTCGTTTGCTTCAACCACCCGGCTGACATTATCATCACCACCTGCCCACAGAGCAGACTTTCCTTCGAGTGGAAACAGTCTACGAAGGCCGGTGGAGATCATACCGGCAGGAACAGAGGGTGTGACAATGCCTCCAATGGATTTTGCACTGTCCCTTCCATCTACAGGAGTCTACTCGTCTCACCAGGTCGCTCCGCCTTCATTCTCACCTTCTCTGTCAGCAGAACTGTACACTGGACCACCCACAGCTTTGTCATCCTCGTCAACTATCCATCCAAATCATTCAGTCTCCCCCCGGACATCAATCACTAATCTTCAGGACTCGGCGAGATCTTCGTCTCCAATGTCTTCGTCTTACCCATTGAATTTGAGTCCAGTCATGCCTGGAGGAGGAGCTGCTCAGCCCGGGCCACGAGCCCATGTCAGAGCGGCGGGCAGAAGACCAGTTACACCTTTAATGCAATCGCCTTCCTCTGTCCCTTCAGCTCTCTCAACCTCATCCCGAAGGTCATCCCTATCTTCTCCTAAATTCACTCACTCGGTTCATCCCACAACAGTTGATGATCAAGACGGCAACATCACTAATACACCGTCATCACCCATTCTGAGATCAGGTTCATTCTCGCCCTATGACGACCAAATCGGAGAGCTAGACGTTGAGCCTCTTGGTCCGCAACCTTCTATTTTCAGAAGCCCAATCATGAATTCTCCTGCCCGAATGAACAGCCTTCCCAGAAGTGAATTGGAAATGGATGATCTCATGGAGAGCCTATTAAGTTCCTCTAAAGACGGTCGTCGTCAAAGAGAAAGTGTAGTGATGGCTGGAGCGAAGAAAAGTGAAGATCAAGGGTTCGAGGCTGCCAGACGGCGGAGCTTTCAGACGGTTGACGACAGAACTATAGACAACACGTCTCGGGATCTTGACTACCCTAGCCGGTTCTTCTCAGCGGATAGTCAGAATACGACAGGAGATAGCAGACCCGATTCAGATGACTCGGGAGTGGTACTGAGGGAAGGCTGGCCGACAGAAACAAACTTGTTTTTCGATCAAGCATCATCAGCATCATCTAAGCCTAACTCTGGAAGCTATGATGCTTGGGATTGGGAGTCATTTGATGAGGCTTATCGACACGGTAGATTCGACGGTCAGTCTCGCTAGTCCTTTTCTCTCTTGTATTGTTCAGGTTTTCATTTGACTAACTCATTTCGCTTATGATGACTCCGTCCAACCAGCTTACAAGATCCCAAACCCACCTCTGTCTTACGCACCTCTGATGCAAGACGTGCGTTTCCCTTCATCTCGAGCCAGCTTTCGAGCTTCTTCCTCCTCCGCACCACCCTCTTCCGCTTCTACGGCTCCCCCGAAAGCGAAAACCCCCCCAATCATAAGTTCTTCCAAGTCGGTCATTCCGGTTTATAAGCCGTCTCCAAGCGCTAGTAGCGCTACTTTTGGATCCGGAGCAGATGGAATCTCAGATTTGACTTCGCCTTCTGGTTCCACTAGAAGCAAAGACACTGAGCCCGCTTTTTTGTCTAAAAAGAAGAAACCGTTCATGCACAACGCTGAGTTTGCGGCAACCGTCCGTTTAGCAGGCGCTTCTTCTCATCTTTCTCCTCTGGCGCTTCCCTCCCCAGAACACGAACATGTTGATCCGCTTCGGGAAGTGGATTCTTCGAGCTATACATCATACTCGAGCGATTCATCCTCAAACATTCATCGACCCAGGAAAACCTCTAAGATGGGCTTCTCATGGAGCGTCAGCTCAGGCGGTCTTCTGCCTACGGGTCGGACAGCTTCGTTCAGTAATCTAGGAACCATTCCGGCTACACCCCAGACTGAGGATGGGCCTAGTAGTGGAGGAGTTTCTCCGTTGAGTACGTTGGTCGGAGGAGCACTTCCGCTTCCAATGGCGACTGCTCCGTTGCCTGCATCGGAACGCCGAAGATCGTCAGATATGGGGCAAGATGACTACTTCGGAGAATCTGTAGGGGCTTGGGTGAATGCTACGTCGGGTTTGGGTAGCGAGTCGGGAAGTCGTAGAGGGAGCCTTGCGTCCTCCATCGGCGACGAGGGACCACATAGTACAGGTAGTGGAAACAGCTCACGAACAGTTCTGGGTAGAGGGTACAGCTATACAGGAACGTTTGGTAAGGGGGGCGATAGCAAGAAAGGAGAACTTCGGTCCACAGCGTCCGGAGGAGAGTTTCCGTTTTATCAACCACAGGGAAATTCTAATCAACCTGAACCCGGTCTGACGAATGATACAACCGATTCGCCAAAGGTTTCCGCTGCTTCTGAAGCCCTGAAACAATTTCTTTCTCAACCATTCACCCCCTCCGAAATGAGCGTACCTCCACCTGCTCCTTCTTCTTCTGTTCCTTCATCCGGATTTACCAGACTTCCTCTTGTTACCGCCAAATCGGATGGAGATCGAAAGATTCATCGGACGTCGAAATACCTGCTGAGTAATCATCAGCCGACAACTGTCAACGATGGGACTCAAAAAGTATCTCCTCAGGAGGAGAGTTTCACAAAGCTGGGCTATCTAAGCGCACCAAAGCCACCAGACGAGGCGGAGAGGAGGAAGGCTCTCTATCGTTACGACATCTTACATTCCGGACAAGGTTGGCTCTTCGCTCCTCGTTTGCGACTCTCAACGCTTGTGTTTCAGAGAAACACGTTTGATTCGTCTACCTGACTGTCGTTTCCTTATTCAATTATCACAATCACACGTAACACAGACATCAACTTTGATCGAATCACTCATCTCGTGAAGCTGGTGTTCAACACCAAGATTGTTTTAATCTCTTTACTTGATACAGAAGAGCAATGGTATAAATCAGAAAGTAGGTGACAACCTTGTTCACTTAGATGATAGAAGCAGGGCTTTAGTGTTTGATGGTTCTTTGAATCATTCTTCAACAGGTGGCATGCGATGCGATCGTGCCGGTCGAGACGTTTCTATCTGCGCTCACACTATATTACAGAGGTAGGAATTTTATTTATATGCTCGCTTAGGTCGTATGTTGTTCACATGATTTCTATCTCATTATTTCAAAGATCGCACGAGCCGCTTATAATCCTTGATGCCTTCAAAGATTGGAGATTCGCTCGGAATCCTCTGGTGATCGGCGATCCTAACATTCGATTTTATGCAGGTAAGTTATCCATGTATTTCTAAACAGATGTGTCTGGGTGTTCCTGTTTTAAAGATCTGACTAAGGCGATGCAACCTCGTGTCTTGACGAACACAGGCGCCCCACTCAGGACATCAGACGGATTCAACATAGGTAAGCAGATGTTTCATTCATATGCGTTTGGGCTGCTCGACATACAGGCTAATTTCAATCTCATCGTACGATAGGCTCCCTTTGCATCATTGATGACAAGCCGCGCGACTCGTTCGCACCCCGTCAGAGGCATGTCCTCAAGGAATTTGCAGCTATCGTGTCAGTTGATGCGACTTCTATAATCTTTTGAGCCGGAGCATAACTAATCACGTGCCATGCACTATTTGTAGTATGCGAGAGTTGGAGCTTTGGCGGGACAAGTTGCATTTGAGACGAAGAGGGAAGATCCAGGATTCAATGGAAAGATTCACTCGGGAGTGTGTGGAGATGGATGTTTCCCCAGAGTCTGTTGACATAGCTTTGACTAAGGTGAGGAGATTATTCTTTCACTCCAGAACACTCATCTGTTCCTCTATCGCGTGTACTAGAATCTTACTCTGACTTGTTCTGAATTTAGGTTTACGATCAAGCTGCAAAGCTCATTCAAAAGACCCTAGATGTGGATGGCGCGATGGTCTTGGATTTGTCTGCGTTTGAATTGGTCGAGACTGTCCAACCGGACGGAACAAACTCATTTTACTTTCAGGCAGACCCTTACCAAATGCAGAGTGCTCCTCCCTCCTATGGTGAACTTGAGGAAGGCGAGGTGACACCAGGAGAAGAGAAACCAAAAAACTATTCTGAACCTGCGACCTCCTTTGATCAGATCATTCCTTGCTTGCCCATTCTTGGTTTAGCAGAAAATGGATTACCTCCGCCAAGTAGAGGAAAACCAGTGTCTGCAGTAGAACATCAAAAACTGGCCGCTTGGCTGAAGGAGAACCCCAATGGAAAGGTGTTCGAAAGAGTCCTTCCATCGTGGTTTCGAAGCATGCTTCCTTCTGGGTTCGTTGTTTTTACATACGACATCAGTACAATCCTGGTAAGCTGAAACTGATCCGTGTCCGGCGCGAACTTCACCATAGGATCCAATACGCTATGCTGGTCCCGGTTTTTAATATAGACAAGAACCCTTTCACGTTTGGTATGTTCATCCAATTTTTTAAATCTCTGCACCGCGGTTCATATAGTAGACTGAAAGTGAATCTCAATTTTGATCAAATTCTCAATCTAGTTTGTGCCTACACAAAGAATGCAGCTAAGGAATTTCTCGAAGGGTATGAACTTAAGTACCTTCGAGCGATTGGTCTTATCACTCTTTCGGCTGTTCTTAAGCGACGACTCACTTTGGCCGACAAGGCCAAAGCTAATTTTATCTCGGTAAGCTCGATCTTCTGTTACGCTATCGAATGTCGTGTTGCTTCGAGTGTAACCTCTTCTTATTTTATCGCCGAAGAACATCTCGCACGAGTTGCGCACACCCTTACATGGAATACTTGTATCTGGTATGTTTGATACCTATACAATTCCATTCAAAAAAGAGCGATTCGTTGATATCCGCCCATGCATAAATCATTCATAGGAGAGCTTCTATCTGATACGGACCTAAGTCCACAGCAAACATCTTACCTCCAAGTAAGTCTTGCTTAGTTCTTCTTCATACTTCAGTGACTTGTGCCTTGACGCGATGATATGCATTCACAGACTGTCCAAGCATGTGGAACCTCTCTTATAGAAACCGGTTTGTTGCTTTTCAGTTGCATCAATGTTTACGTTGGTCTCTGCTTACGTTCTGATCCGATTCTTTCCTTCCTCTCCTGGCACGTATCAGTCAATCACGTGTATGTTTTCGAGCTATCTTACTGAACTTGATATAAAAGAATAGGACTGATGAACGCCAAGTCATTTTATGCCGTTCTCGAAAAAAGACTCGACTTTACGGTGAGCCACCGCTTCTCTTTATACTCACTTTGGCCACTGATTTTGACATACTTTTCTTCTAACCTGTATAGAAACTGAGCGGAAGTGCGCGAATGAAGAGCAGTGCAGAGAATAACATCCAGTTCACTGAGTATGTCATACTTCTCAATCAATGTACGACTGTGATACGTGCTTACATTTTGTCATGGTTTAGGGTTGACCTTGTCAAGCTTATCGAAGAAACTGTCGAAGGATGTTGGTTTTCGGCCACTGCTCGAGTCATGTTAGACCAATCTGGAATAGGTAGTGTCTACTCCCCACCTTCCATAACCGCTTTTCTGGAGGTAGATAAGCCAGCAAACAAACTAATAAACAATGTAGAGGTAAGCCTGTGAATTGATCGTCACATGATATATTGCATGCTAAATTATTAAGCTTCTATCAAACAGTGTATCATTGATGTTGGACATCGACCTCAGGGTTGGAAGGTCAAGTGCGAAAAGAGTGGCATCCGGAGAGTTTTGATGAACCTGATAGGTAAGTTTACGTTTATTATTCTCGATGTGGAGTATTTGCTGATTGTAGTCGAGATGCTTTCAATTAGGAAATGCATTGAAATTCACCCAGGTCAGTGCACATAACTTTTTGCTTTTGAAAAAATCAAAACTGACTGTGACGAACCGATCATCAGGATGGCTATGTTCTCATCACCCTTCGCCAGCTTCCAAGCGCCTTGGAAAATTCACTATCTCTCGAGCTTGCTGTCATCGATACAGGAAAGGGTATCAGCTCTGAATTTTTGAAGGTTGGCGTTTATCTCCTAAAACTTTTTGGTTTGGCTAGTAACTTACACACTTCTATAATCGGCTTATAGAACCAACTTTTCCAGCCATTTAGTCAAGAAAATCCTCTCCATACCGGAACAGGATGTTAGTTATTTAGATATCGTAATTCACTATCACTCCTCTCAAGAGCTTTAAATTTACTTTCTTCTGTGAATATTCGATAGTGGGACTTGCAATTGTCAACTCTATCGTGTCTTCTCCAGTAAGGACTTGTTTTTATCGCCTTTTCATCTGAGCTATGGTCATTTCGGTTTAGCTGACCTTTTTTCTTAACCATGTTTAGTCTGTGAATGGAAAAGTCGATGTTTGGTGAGATCTTTGGATTGATTCCTACACACAGTCTTTAGAATTCATGTTGATCTGTCCACGTTTGATACTTGATAAGGTCTTCGGAGGGTCTGGGAACTGAGATCAAAGTGTCTTTCGAGGCCGAGTTGGTGGTCGACCAAGGCCTGCCTCAAACGTCCTTAGAATTCGGCGTCGGATATAGCGTATCACTTGTTGGATTCTCGTCAGAACATAGAGGGCAGAGTCTCGCTCGAGATGTCATAGAGATATATCTAGAAGACATGTCATTCGAGATTCGAGATCAACCTGATTCTGGGTTGGGTGACATCGTAAGCTCACCTCCTGCTCTACTCATTGGGTGTTCGTTTTGGCTGATCCAATTTTCATTTCATATCAGATACTGCTCAATGAAGAGGTCAACATACTTGACGAGCTAATCATTCGAAATGATATCTTCAGGCCCGTTATTGTCCTCACAACGTCACGCGGCGCGATTGAGCAGAATCGAGCTGTACACGCTTACGTCACCGCTGGTGGCTTCGCTCGTAAGATCTTCTTTGCATAGTGTTTTTTAATGAGGGGATCAGAAACTAAGAACATATCACGCGAAACTTGTTTCGATCAGACATTGTGTATAAACCTGCTGGTCCATCAAAGATCGCCCAAGCATTACAGGCATGCACGGATTCACTTGCGAGCTCCCATATTCGCAATCAGACGACCTCTCATTGGGGACGACGTAGTTTTAATCATTCATCAGCCGCATCACATAGCTCAAGTGGATCGGATCGGCTGTCGAATTGTTCTTCTCCTCCAATCTCTTTCGGAACGGCACTTAGTGGGGTAGACGAGTCCGAAGTAACTTATTTCTCTGGAGCTTTTGGATCTTCTGGGGCCATGGTGGCGGCAGCACATCAAATATCTCCTGCCCATTTTCTACAACGTCGACGTTCGGAAGAGGAACGAGACCATCGGAGAAAAATCCGACGGCCAATGATGGCTCCTCGATCGATCACTTTTCAGCCGGATACTACGCTTCCTCTCACCACCAAAAACTCATTCGCGTTCGTTTCTAATCCTTCAATTCCCCATTCGAGACGAACACCGCACCACTCGGAAGATGAGCAATCGACGCCTAGTAGTCCCGGTTCGATCATTAGTGTAGGAGGAGGTGGAGCAGTACTCAAGTCAGCTACTGCGCTAGAGGAAGACATGCAGTTAAACCATGAGCGAGCTAAGAAAGCCCCTACAGTTTTGGTTGTTGAGGTCCGTAAACACCTTCTCATCTTTGAAT
The DNA here is from genome assembly GCA_014825575.1 of Phaffia australis. Lineage (NCBI taxonomy): Eukaryota > Fungi > Basidiomycota > Tremellomycetes > Cystofilobasidiales > Mrakiaceae > Phaffia > Phaffia australis. The sequence continues at coordinate 13,639 of MVAH01000148.1, forward strand.
GTAAAATCTATCGTTAACCTGTGTACATTCCTAGGACAATGTCATCAACCGACGCGTGCTATCTGCATACCTACAAAAACGGGTTGGTCTGCCAGTTTCAATGAACAGACGATGTCAGGGTATTGATGCGTCCGATTTGGTCTTAAAATTTGGGGTTTGGAACAGAAATATCCTTTCATGGAAGCGGTCAACGGTCAAGAAGGTGTCAATATGTTTCAGGCCCAACCTGATCGATTCTTCGACGTGTGCTTGATGGATGTTCAGATGCCTGTCCTGGATGGTGAGATCATTACATGCGATACGTCGGTTTCAATGGCCCCTCACCTTCATAGTACTTTTCTGAACTGTTATTTGTGTACCTTTAGGCATTGGCGCTACCAAAGCAATCAGGAAGCTCGAGGCCGACCGACGGTTGTTGCATGTTCGGTCGACGTCATCAGCCTCAAATGCCTCAAATCAGCCCGACCATCAGAACAGACTGAAGATTTTGGCGTTGACGGGGTTGGCTACCCCCGACGATAAAAAACGAGCTTTCGCAAGTGGTGTTGATGGATAGTAGGTTTTATTCAAAGGATCATTTTTCATCCTTCAACATTCCTGTTCAATGATTTTGTTTTCTTTCTTCAACAACAGTCTCGTAAAGCCCGTATCCTTAAAAGACCTTGACAACATATTCAGGAGTTAGTGTTTTTTCCAACAATGTGTGTGCTCTAAATTGTGGCAGTAATGAACTGACTCAAATCTATCCTATCATATCAGAACTTGGTTATGGAACTTGAACATATCATCTTTGCTCATACATATCCTTCCTCTCCTTCATTCTTCCCATGTTATTTGCCCCTATCTGGATACCTTCAGCATATAAACCCTTTTGGTGACGCGTTCTTGTCTTCCCTATTTTTTCATTATTCTGTGCTATCATTCGGTCTTTTGCGTTTACGCTTCGTTCATGCTTTTCTTCAAGTTCAATTCGTTTGTCGCTCTCCCATCATACAACCCCTGCTGACTTCATAGCACAGGTATGCTTCTGATTGGTTATTCATCTAACATCTTCAAAACCTTCGTAATGCCTCCCGTCAGGGTTCGAAAATGTAATGTCTGCTCTTTTCGGCTTCTTCAATATCGGTATCAAATGAATAGTGAAAGAGACAAAAGGGTGTCAAAGCTCAGCGCGCAGTCACGATAAAAGACTTCTGGGCTGGGTCCATCTCAGGTATCATCTCTATTCGATCTTCTTCCATCTTTCATCAAATCTTCCAAGGCACTTTGACTCCTCTCTTCGTCCTTATACCATCTGGGTTCTGTCAAATTATTTTCATCAACCCGTAAGTTTTTCAATTTACATAGCATCTGGACATGAAGAACAGTTTGGAATGGGATCAAATGAAGAGCATTGCTGAAGAAACTCTCCCAACTCCCCTTCTATCTACTTTCACTTTTCTAATCATTTCCTGCTCAAATTATGGGTCTCCTCAAATCTCAGTCATACGTGCAAATGACCTCTCCTTTATCAACTGTTGGTGGTGATAGCTCCATTACTCTTCCTACTGGGGAGGTTACCTCCCCAGGTGGTCTAAATCCTACTGGCGGTGGAGTGGGAGCACATTCGACATCTTCACCCAAAGCCATCATCAAAAACGTTGATATGTCTGAAGAGATGCAACAGGAAGCTGTTGATGTGGCCAGTGCAGCTTTAGAGAAATACAACATTGAGAAAGATATCGCAATGCACGTCAAGAAGGAGTTTGATAGGCGTTATGGGAGCACGTGGCACTGTGTGGTCGGAAAGAAGTGAGTTTTCTCTGCTCCACACCCACCTCAGTATATCTGGAAGACCTGCGGTCTTTCATGACACAAACATACTACCCGGAACATGTCGTTTCGTTCAGTCCAAATATCACGATCAGGGATCATCTGAAGATATTGGTCTCAACTGATCATAAAATCTTTCTTGGTTTCGCTATCATTGTATCAATTCCCAATCAGCTACGGCTCCTTCGTTACACATGGTATGTATTTTTCAATATTGACGATCTTGACAGTATTGCTCAGCGACTATATCGAGCATCGCTTATAAGAAAGAGCCGTGTTCTGATTCCTGTTGACTTCTTGATTTTCGCCAGAAACAAAACACTTCGTCTACTTCTATCTCGGACAGATTGCAATCTTGCTTTGGAAATCGTCTTAATTTGAAACTAAAACCCAAACTCGTCTTGCATCACAAGCGATCAGTTCTTCATGATCATTGGATCCAATTTATACCCTCGTCTGTTGCCTCGTGGTCTATCCTCCCGACCATCATACCTCAGCCCTTCTTCTATCTACCGTGGTTGCTTTTCTCTTCGTAATAATCGATGTATTGATCTCGAAGAGCGTTTCTCTCAGTTATGTGAGAATTCACTAACCCTAACATCGAAAGGGTTACACTCACGTCAATGTAACCATCAAAGATCAACTGGGATTGCAGCTTGGCATTCATGAACGTAAGCCTCAATGACGTGTGCGATCGGAGAGAGGATGCTGCTGCGCATAAAAGAGTGACGTTGTCCAGATACCTATCTTCTTTAAAGACTTACACTTTTGGAATTTAGTTTCCTTGCCTTCGATTCCAACTCCTAACCGTTTGACCTCCGAGCTTTTTGTTCGACTCAACAACTCAACACACATCTATATCATGCTCTCAAGACCGATCAACAGCACAGGAGAAAAGAAGCCTTTCCTCTTTCATACGGTATACGGGCAGTACTGGGTCTTCCCGCTTCTGTCCGCATTGGTCTGGCTTGCTGGACTGATCGCTTTAGTTTCGCTTTGTAGGTCGTGTGCTTCTTCTCTTGTTGCGTAAGGATTTATGATTTACTTACCCAAACTTTCGCACATGCTTTGAACTTCATATCACTCTTTCGGTGGGTATCAGGGGCCGTACACGGAACACCTAGATACCAGGAAGACTCTGCCAACATGTTCGTTTGACTTTCAACAAAGTTTTTCACAGCCTCAGTTTTGCTCTTTCCGCGGTTGTCGTAGCTGACGAATCCTTTCTTTTCAAACTACGTCCACAGTCAGTTCATCTCAGACGTCGGTGGGAGTAAGTCATACCTTCGGATTCTCTTTCCTAAATTTCGTTATTCTCGTGTTCAACTTTTGCTTACGCCTCCATTTCTGGTCCAAAGTCTATCAAAATCTATTCATTGGTATTTGCGTCGTCACTGCCGCGCTTTACATCCTCAGTCTGTTTGCGGAAAGGTGGCTGCGACATGTGGACAGGATTCCTGGGCATGGCCGACGTAACAAGTTGATCGTCATCTTTGGTGTGTCTATCTAGCTTCAGACGTCATACTTCGTGTCCAACAACTAATCAACCTATTTCTCATCATCATCTATCAAGATATTCTGGCAATCATTTTCGGAATCATTGGCGCTGCAGCTTTGATCGTCCTTTCGGCTTTCAACACTTTCAACCATTCTACTGTCCATTGGTGAGCATATATCTCCTGATACTGTTAACACGTTTTTCCCAACTCATAGTCCTTCGTCGCTCTCACTACACAACCAACTCAGGACATCCACTTGTGTCTTTGTCTTCTGTGTCGCTGTCTCTGCCGTGTTTCAATCTTTAGAGATCTTTTATCTTAAGAAAGGTCACCCCGAGAGGCCTCACCTCATGAGGTGCGTTTGTTGTATCCAATTCGGGTGAAACGTTGCTCAATGCTGATTGAAATTGGGAAATATGGTTCTCATCTGTTGACTTAGGAACTCAATATTGAAAATGCTCATCGTAGTATCGGCCATCAGCGTCGCCATCGCTTTCGCTGTGCTATACTCTATTTGGTTGGTTGATTCCTTGATTTGCACAACACAGCGCTATATTGAAAATACTTACAATCTCCCTCTTCGTTACCATCAGTTCGGGTGATGTGGATTACAGTGCTTCGCCTTCAGCTATCACAAGATGCAACAGAATCACTGGTGCCGCTGCAATTTGCGAGTGGACAGTCGCGTACGGTCGTCTTCTTTGAGTTGTAGACTTCAATACAACGTACTAATCATTTGTTGCTCTTTCTCTCCTTTCCATTCTCTACGCTTGATTAGCTTGATCTTTGATGCGTACCTGTTCACTCTCCTCCTCGATCTCTGGCCTGCATCGAAGACGTCCCCGCGGTATCTTCGACGAATAGAGAGATGGGAACAATCTTCCCTCGAGAAGATGGGTGTAGCCGCCGGAATGGATTCTCGAACTTCCTATGCTCCCACTACCGAGACAAGAACGGGAACGGGAACTCCAGTAGAGGGCCATCAAGTAGTTAACGGTGTCGTTGCCCCTCGCTTCCAGGAAAGTCCTCAGATGAAACAGGTCGCTCCTATCATACAACCACAGGAATACGAGCATGGGTTCGTTCAGAACGGATATGCTCAAAGTGGAGCGTACCCTACGACTAGCTATCCCGATCCCACTTATACTCCTGCTTACAATCATATGAACACAAACGCTAGAGCCAGTGGCGCCGTCTCTCGAGATCCAGTCGGATATGAGAAGAACGAGCTGTCCTTGGGCGCGCCATTGACTACCCACCAATAACTGGCCGGTATATGTCGAAATATGACGATCAAACATTCAGAAGTGTCATTCTCATCATTATAATTTAATACGCATTATGTATCGATAGTTTTTTCTCAAATATCTTTCAACCCTTTTTTATGTCCTTGGCTGCAGAATACGTCCTCGTCGGTGTTGAATATCTAACCTCGGAACGGTACGATATAGATTATTTGATCTACCATGTCATCTCTTAGCTCGATGCACTGAATGAAGATTGTATTTAGTACGAGAAAATTAAGAGAACATAAACTGAAAGTCACAATTTGATATCAAGATAAATGATAACAACATGATGAAAAGGATAAGAAAGACAAGACAGGATAAAGATCCTATATCTGATGATATTTAAAACAACGGATGTGACAATGAAAGCGGAGAAAAGAAATAACTTAGGAATTATTCGTGTAGGCTCACGATGATGTAGAGAGAGAGAGAGAGAGAGAGAAAGAGAGAGAGAAAGAGAGAAAGAGAGAGGATAATTATCAAACGAATGAGAAGAGAGAAGGGAGAGACAAACGAGGGGCATAGGAAAGCATACGGTTAAATATCCAGTTCTAAAACAGCGAGGCAGTGATGATTTTCAACTGTATAAGGAAGGCGAATCGAAATTCTTCAACCTCTACCCAAAACTCTTTTCATCAAACTCGCCTTTCGGCCCAGCCCAGCACCCTTAACTTCCCCACCCGGCATACCTCCCTGCGAGGAAGTGTAAGGACTGGTTTCCCAGTGATCACCAGATCCAGACCCTGGAAGGTTGATAGGCGCGGGAGGAGGGGGAGCGGATCTTGTGTGGGAATTCGTCGCCGCCGCCGCCGCCGCCGACTTTTCTTGAATTCTTCCAGACGTACCACTGTATGACGGCTGTCGTCTGTTCTCTTTCGGGTCTGAAAACGGATTGCCTGTAGAGCTGCTATCCAGACCGTTAGATTGTGGAGTCTGAGGAAGAGACTTGTTCTTTGTCATGTGTTCCGAACCTGCAGTGGTAGTATCGACGGTGGTTGTATGGACCGAGGAGTGAACATGAGAAGAGTTATTAGTAGTACCAATATTGACTTCTTTGCCCAATGGGATACTGATCCCATTGAGTGGCTCTCCCGATCCCGATCCGTTGTGAGACGAGTTTGAGTGAGATCGACCGATTCTGTTCATGAAACTCGGTTTCCTCTGGAAGGTGGGAGCCTGATTAGAAAATTGTTGAGCGGCTGAGGAGGATGAGAGTCCAGCCGAGGTAGGTAGCGAGGTGGAAAAGATCCCGGCCGTAGGAGACGGAGGTCCGTGTTCTGATCGAGGGGACGACGAGTTTGAATCAACCGGTACGTTTGGGTTCTCTCTCTGATATCATCAAGACAAATTAAGAGGCGAGATAAGAAGTCAAATCGGCAGGAAAGGGTGAATTTGATTCAGAAAGATGACAGGACAGACCATAGCTTTGAAGCGCTTCATGAGACTCTTGGTTCTCGTCACACCGGCACCCGCAGATGGAGTGGGCTGGTGTCCGTTGAGCTTTCTTCCATTGTATCCCCTGGCAGCTGGGACGGAATCGAGGGTCTCTTGTTCGTCGAGATCGGCGTCCTGATAAACCGTCTGAGAGAGCGTGCTCGAACCGCCAGCGTTTGTTTTGGCGGAGTGGGACTCCATCCCATTCCAGATGGACGACGATGCGGAGGCGAGTCCAGTCTCACCTTTCGGTGGTTCCCCCGGTGCCTTTTGGTGGAAGTTGCAGCATGTTCGTTGTGAACGAGGATGATCAGCCTGAAATCTTTCTCCTCGTAAGAAGAAGAGTAGAGAACGTACGATATGGCCGAAATCCTCAAACGGCTCTGGATCAGCGACACCCCATGCGTTTGCTAACGCATTTTTCTGGTGCTTTGCCCGAGCGTTATAGTAGTCTTCTTCAGCAGGCATGCTTCCTATTCCTGGGATCGCTCCAGGTCGTTCGCCTCCAGTGAGTCCTTTTCCTTCTCTCGACCGAGACCTAGACCTAATGAGTCTGAGGCCTCTACCTACTACACCACCTCTGTCCTTATCTTCCGCCAAAGGAGTTGAGGGCTCAGAGCCAGAGGCACCCAAGGCCGAGACAAAGTAGGTATCGTTGTTGTCAACGGTATTGCCTGCGGGAGGAGTAGCCGCGTCGGACTTCTCATTTTCGTTAAACTTGACGGAACCCATTCGAGCGAGAGTATGGGAGGCAAGAGTCGATAGATTTCCGTTTGCGTTCCCGGCGGGCAACTTGGCTGGTTGACCTGCCGAGTCAAAGGCCCGCATCGGAGCCGTAGTCGAGGTAGCCTTGTTCCGAGATGGAGCAGCGGCATCGTAGGCGGACTCGTGATGGATTGCTTTGGAAAGAACAGGAAAAAAGAAAAGAAGAAGATGTCAGCCATCATAGTTCTAGAGACCCAAAAAGTGATTTTTGTGACATACTTCCACCCCAGATGGAGCTGGGATCTAACCGGTCGATCACGTCAGCGTGCCTACTCTTCCTCGGAGGCACCGGCGCTTTGGACTTGCTGGTTTTTGTCTTTTCGTTCGGTCGATCTGCAAAAGGGTCATCTCTTGATCGCCCAGAACCGGCCTGTTTGGACAATGTCGTCTTGGTGGCCACAACAGGCTGGGAGGAGGATTGATCATGCTGAACTCGTCGGGAGTCGGCATGAGGCTTAGAAGATCTACTTTTAATCGAGAGATTAGAGGATAAGGCAGAGACAAGGAAGAGATGGAAACACCGAACAACACAAGAAGACAATCGGGTCAGTTACATGAACAATTGAATATAATTTTTTTTTGCCAAGAGCTTGTGCGAGAACAAGTTTGTTGTACAGGCTGGACTCTTGTAAGCGTATATTGCAAGAAAGATAGACATGAAGTCTCGGTTGATGAATAGAAAGAGAAATCATCCGGGGTATTCAATGACTAAATATGTTGAGGTTCGTATCAGAGAAGGTATGGTTGGTTGATCGGTTGATTGAAGGAGGTGACAGAACTGTGACGCGCTTGTATGTTTACCACCATGTTTATTATTCTTTCACGGCAGGTTTGAGGACCAGCTCAGTTGTTGCCGAGGAACAGAGACAAGAACGAGACGAACAACAAGGACACAAGGTGTGAAGAAATAAGGCAGAGAGCTACCTGAAGAAAACACAAAAGGCAGAATGGGAGAGAAGAAACTCGGTCAACTCACTCAGCATTCCTGAACGAATTGTGGGACTGTTGAAAACCATGGTCGATTGAGGGAGATGGCGTCCGGATCACTGTGTCCTGAAGGGCTGCAAGAAGATCAGTGTCCTGCTTCGTGGATTGATACCGGCTCATTAGTGTTTAATATAATTTATGTATTCGGACTGGAAACGTTGGGATAGGATGGGTTGAAAGAAGTGTGCTGGCTGTTCAAAAGATTGATGTTGTTAAGGTTAAAGAGAGATGGGAATACAAGCCGGAATAAGTAGGTGGGGTTTCGTCAGTTAGGGGAATAATATTTCGTAATGAATACTCAAGTTTGATTACGAGCTGTTGTATTGCCTTCATAGGTCCATCCTTTCTATAGTTAATCTGGTCAGAATTCATAGTCTTTTTGACAATGTTCCTAATCACTTTTCATTTGTTCTTCAACTACGAATTTTTACTATTCTCCTACGATGTGTTTGTAATATCGGATCATAGTCTGTTGTCTTCAACGCTTGTAAACAAGCCTGGTGGTTGTCATAGCAACTACCTGGAAATTTCCAAAGCCCATTCATCCTCCCCGATCAGCCTCAACTCTCATTTCTCACCGTCTTTGTGCTCAACACTCATAACTCGAGGTAAACAAAATCCATGGCTTCCACTTTCTTATCCGGCTCCATAGAGTCTCCCGGCTCGCTGATCGCCGTGAGCTTGCCTCACAAGACGATGAACCATAAGAAGCTCAAGCACGGTGACTTCAATCCAGTCGTCCGTAAATTGAACCTCGTTCACAAGCAGCAAGACTCTAAGAAATCTTCTATCAGAGGAGCTATCCAAACTTTGGCCGTTTCTCGAGACAGAAATGATGGCGAACTTGTGACTATCTTTCTTTCTTCCACTAATTTCTTGGGTACCACGCTTATATCGTTCATCTCTTTTCGCTTCCGTCGTCTTAGCTTGCCTTGGCTCACTCGACATCATGCATATCCCTTGTCGATCTGCCCTCACCTTCGTCTGCCCCTGTATCAAAAGGAAACTCACTTGAAGTCGTAAAGATCTACGATACAACATCAACTATCAAGCCTGGCAACAACCACCTTTCTCTTGATTTCATGCCCACGTAAGCGTGTCATTTGCTTCGCGTCGCCTTACGGCCAGTCGCCCGTTAAGTCTTACTGAATCTTGAAATGACTTCACTTGTGAAACTTGGGACCCGCGCTCGTTAATTTGGATTCTGTAGATCACACAATCTCCTCCATTCAACCACTCAAGGATATCTCTCTCTCTTCGAGACTACCGACACATCTGCTGCCGTCCAAACTCGACGATTACCCTCCAATTTGAAGGCGCTCAGACCAACGGCGTCTGGTCAACACTTTGCGTACGCGGGTAAAGAAGTAGATGTCAGTCTTTGGGATACCGAAAGGGCCTTTGCAGAGAAGCCCTCTTCAGATGGAGCCGACTCTAAAAAGCGAAAGACAGTTGAAGAGACAAACAAGAAAAAGGCAAAGGCCCAGAAAGAGGCTCTTCTACCTGGAGAAATTTGGCGAGCGAAGAATGTAAGGAATTCCTAACTTACTTTGGAAATCTTTTGGAAGCGAGCCACAAAGTCACTGATATTTCGTCATTTATATCTTTCTACCAAACAAGATTCAAAACGACAACCTTGGTCTCCGACCTGCCATTTCCCACCTTTGTCTGACCTATCTCAATGACACTTCTTCTTTCCCCCTCATTGCTACTGGAACGTCGTCCGGGCATATTCGATCATATGATCCTCGAGCTCAACGGAAACCCACTTCCGATTGGAAAGTAATCCCCCCTTCAGGTGGGATGGGTGGTGTTGGAACGATCGTCTCTTCATGGGCAGAAGGAAGAGAAAATGAGATTTGGTTTGGGGAGACTGGGGCAGGTGGTGGTAGAGTAGGACTTTGCGACCGAAGGACAGGTCGCGTTGTCTACTTCATCTCTGGTTGGTTCTTCTATTCTCTTATCTTTCCATCTGTTCTTGCCCTTCTCTCTTGCTCTATACTCCTGCTTCTCAATCAGCTCACCTCAACTTGTGTTTTGACATGACCTTCCAGGCTCGACATCGACCGCCACTTCTCTCTTACCGCTCTCTTCGACCCCCTCACCGAACACCCTACTTTCTTTGGCTCAAGACGGAACCATCTCCATTAACCTAACAAACTCGCTTCCTGCCAATCCTAAAGCGACCCCTGAGAAAGGATTCACCGTAGCTCGCGTAGGTGGCTCTACCGGTGGTCCAGTTCTTTTACCCGAAGGAACCGAGCGCGGATGGGGCGTGTCGGAAGATGTCTTGATTGATGAAGGACGAATCATTAAATCATTATCTGCGAATCAAAAACGTGCCTTACAAGATGCGCAAGCGGAGGATGGAGATGAGGAAGGTGGAGAAGAAGGGGACGTTTGGGAAGGCATGGGAGAAATCGTTGATGACGAACTTGAGGGCGATAGTGAAAGCGACAGTGAGTTTGATAGTGATGATGAAGAAGAGGAAGATGGTGTGGAAGTCACCGTTGTAGATGAAGCCGAGAAGAGGAGCTCGAACAAAAAAGCTCGAGTTAAGATCTGAAAGTCTTTCGAAGTCGATCAGATGTAGTTGAAAGATATAAAAGGCTGAGCGCTCGAATCAACAAAATAGAGTATATGGGATTAGTTACTTCTTGCCGGTTTAAATCTCCACTCATGATTCCAGCATCAGCCGCGAAACATGATAAAACGATATCTTGATCAAGCCCTTGATATCACGTCCAAAAGGAATAACGGCACCATCGAAGCATAGACAGAACAGATGGGGCAAAAAGCTTCTACTATCGGCTGTGTTTATCGATATATAATAAGAGCGCTAAGTTCTACATGACAAGCTTATTTCAATCAGAGACGGGTCACCCAGACCTCGATCCAAAGCAAGAGGCACAGCAAGAGCTCAAACAAATTACCATGATACGAGATTACAGCCTAGCCAAGAAGTTGGAATCTGCTGATATTGTAGTGTATCGTCAGAGGATTTTCCAGAAAGGCAGTATCGAAAATATGGACGATGGCTTTGGTGAGATGAGAGCCTTTGCAGAAAGACGTAGGAAAGAGGCATTACTTCTGCTTTGCATTAGAATACTCTTCTGTGTAGGTTATCATCCCCGAGACTTCAGGAATAACAGTCTGAATCAAGGCTAAGAAATCGTTTCTGATCATTGTATATATCGTTCCGACTGGGATCTAGATTCTGGGCATGAGCTTGAGTTTCTGGTCGCTCTACCTGCATCTCACTACGATCGATTGGTTTAGAGATCTGGTCGGTCTGAAGAACTCGTATGCAGCCATTGTAGATTGATCCATGGAGATTTTCATTCTCCGATAAAGTTTGAGCATTCTCCTCTCGGCCAGGTGGACGATTTTGCGGAGAGTTATCTCTGAACAAAAAAAAAACATTTATCGGAATGACGAAACCACTCGTATGATGTAAATTTCAGATGTTTTGCTTTGTTCTTCAACAATATAAAATTTTTAACGCTTTCTCTTTCACATCAGCCATTCCTCCTGTCATATCCTCCATCGTCATTCCCTTCAACGCCCTCCCGAACTGCTCCCTTGCGTCTGCCTCAGAATCGACCTCGAATGCAAGAGCGCGACCAGAGACAGCGAGCAAGCTACTGACATTTCCCTTCAGCGCGGGTGAAATTGTGAATGCTCCAGACGAAGACAGTTGAGGTTGGGACGGAAGAGAGAGGAGAGCAGCCAATCCAACAAGTAGGGTCGCCGGCTCTCCCGATGCCGACGTCAAAGCGACAGGTGATGTTGCGGTAGGGCTAGACGCAGAAGAGTTAGCGGCAAAGCTTGGTCTGGCAAGAAGGGATGAAGAAGATGTCGGCTTGAGAAGAGCGGTCGCTATCGTTTTAGCTGATATATATGCCAGAGAAATATTATTGAGCAATTTCAGGTTCCTCCACCACGAAGAGCAAAAGCCGATAGCGAAAAAAAAACGCACCAACGACTTCAGAACTACCAGCCAACATCGCCAGCGCCATCACACCCTCTGCACAGAGTACCTCGTATTTTTTCTGAATTCCACCATTGACCAACCCGATCAATGCCCTTGTGATATCTTCTCTCCTTTCAATCAAAACTTCTCTTGCGAGTCGCATTTGCTCACTGTCATCTGTACTTGCATCCGGATCTGAACCTCGTTTTGGTTCTGGAGTAATGGTGTGGGGTGAGGAAAGTAGGGTCCGGATAACGTTGACAAGAACTCGAGCAGACTCGGCTTGAAGGCTGAAGTCATCGCTCCGGGCGTTCAACGCAAGGATGGGAGAAAGAGCTGCTTCGTCAGTCGAGGACGATGGCAAGAGTACCCGGAGAGAATTTGAGCCTTTGGGGCCATAAGTTGTTGATAAATGATAAAGTGTTAGCATGTTAATTGGTTTAGATGTTTACTGACGGACTGTTTAAAATGAGTAGAATGGAACAAACAGTTTCCCTTCGCCAAATTCTTTATCACACCAATCGCTCCGCCCTGCACAGAACCGACTGTGTCGCGTTCTGGTTGCAGACATTTCATGCCAATCATTTTATCAATTAAACCTGCATCCCCTAGAATAGGCTTGTTCTGATCGGATACAGCCAGGTTTTTCAAAAGACCGACTGAGAAGTATAGACAAAAGACATGCAGATGCAAATCAGTCGATTTCATTTTCACGCAAATTATTTCAGATTGAAAAACTTACCAAGCCCGTGTTGAATCTTGATATCTGTCGTAGGGACCATAAATGGTAGGATCGAGGGCAAGATCGAAGAGGATGTTCCAAGAAGTGAGGCGCACCGCTCATCTTGTTTAAATTGAAGAAGATTGTAATGTTATCCTTTCTGATTCCTCAGATCAACTCGTGACTGATAGAAGAGAGATAAGACAGACAGACCTGAACGAGCAAGATTCCCAAGACTTAACACCGCACCTATATTTAATCGACCAAAATTTTACAGTAATGAGCGTTGTGATTGATTAAGTCGAGAAAACTTGATTGTTTACGTACAGATGATCAGATCTTCTCTATCCTTCTGGTTTCCATGTTCACTCAAGAACGATTTCATACGACTTAGAAATCCAGATCGATCGGATTCTTCGAACAAGCTCTCTGCCAATTCATCCGAACCTGCGACGGCAACTATGCTTTTGATCAATCCCCCCTTTATGCTACCTAGGCTCAGATTTTCTTCTTCCCTCTCCTCCTCCTCCTCTACATCTTGACTGTCTCCCATGTCCGCGATCTCTTCCTTTGAAACGATGCAGACACTCTCGATAAAGTCAAGGATCAGACTCCATACCGCAATACCTTCATTCTCAGGTTTCTTCCTTTTCTGCTGTATAATCCATGGGCCGTTGATTGATGAGGAGTCAGATGAAAGGCTTGATCGAGACGCGCGCGAATTAGCAAGCGCATGTTGCCAAGACTCGGAATCAAGAGTATTGGCCTCGATGATTTGGGTAGCAGTGGTAAGAATGAGAATATCATCCGGTTCAAACGGAACTGGTGATGAAGATGGAGGAAGGTAAGTCAGAATGGGAAGTGCCAGGTGTGGTAATAGAGTTTCGGATTGAGTGGAAAGGATGGCCGGAGCAGATTCTATTCGATCAAATCAGAAAAATAACAGAACAGAGAAAGTAGAAAAGAAACAATTAGCGTTGTCTAGATTATATTACAATTCAATGAGATTGTGTACCAAGCAACGATATTTCTCCAACAACCCTCCACGCCCATCCTGAAATCGCTCGCCGAAGTTCAATATTGTCAGCAGAACTATCGGCCTTGACTGGATCGGGTAGGTAGCACATATTAGCAGCTTTGAGAAGGATCTCCAAAGCCCCTTCCATGCTTAGGATGGCATTTTGTATTTGATCTGAAGAACGCAGCGAACAAAATTGATAAGGTTATAGAAAATCGAGCCAAAATATGATAATGCAGAGGAGTAATCAGACCATGATCTAGTGAGATGTTGAGAAGTGCTCCAAGCGCGGATTTTGCAAGGTCTACGCTCAAGTCTATATTTGTGGTAATTGAAGCGATTAAGACGATGAGTGCTTGAGGAAAGGAATACTCCAGAAGAATCGACCTGTTCTCGTCTTGACATCATGAGGGAAGAAGAAAGCATGTGAATAAAAAGTGTTGGACGTTGGTCGAATGGAAACAGTAATTCGGAGAACCAACCACAATCGAAGCACAGATTTCCGGCCACTCGACAGATTTCAACAATTGCTTGAGACTTCTTTCCTTGAGGACATCCAGGTAACGGAGACGGAAGATGATCAAATGATGTTGTTGATGGACTGTCAAGTGCAAACCGGAACAAATCGGCCAAGGTCGAACAAAGCGAAGTCTTGCCAAGAGGAATCCTCAGCGATTCTTGATTACAAATGCACAAATGAGGATGTGAGGAATTCATTCCGCAAACGTATGAACGAATGCATGAGGAATTGAACATGGAAGGACTCACCCTCTCGAAGACCATCTCCCAAAACCTTCAACAGCGAGGCAACTTCATCCCAAGCTTCTCCAGCTGTCAATTGATCGGTGCCCTCAGTTGGAGGAAGAATGCTATCTGGGTGATCAATGCTCTCATGGATATCCGACGATCTTTCGGGTCGGCCAGAAAGACGCAGAAGAGTCGATTCGTGAAGAAGTTCGAGACGAGCAAGAACAGCAAGATGGGACATTGAGCTTTATGAATAGGGTTCGAGAAAACTCGAGGAGAGATGAATATTGTTGGTGATGGAAGTTGGCGGAAGCGTTGAATCTCATCAACTCCTCCCAAAGAGCCAAATTAATTTCTCGAGACCGTTAACACAGACCGATGACTCCAAACACACAGACTTCAGATGATTAAGTCAGTGCTAGTCAATCCATCAGCTTGAAGCATGAGTTCTGATCTCGTACAAACCGTTTACATACAGACAGGCTCTCAGACATCGTCAACAGGCGATGAGGCTGATGAGAACTGTAGAACTTTCTTAAACGGCTATGATTTGGTGTTCATAACTTTGAGCTAATCCTCTCTCGGATGACAAAATCAGGAACCCGATCTTCACTGAAGCAAAAACAGAGGCACATCGGATATCTATCCCGTCACGATCGACATGATCTACAGGCACGCTATCTCAAACTACATCCGATTAGGAACTTCAGCCTCAAAGGGAGCGATCGAAAGGAACATAAAAACAATATCAACCCATCGACCTACCCCGCTGATTTATCATCGTTATTGACCGCTGGCCGCCCATCGTCCTTGGCTCTCGTTCTATTTTCCTGGACCGATCAGGGCAGCTGCTAAGTTGATGTAAGGAACTCTCCGCTCCTTCTTCACATTGGCCCTGATGAGTGCACAAGCAGCATAGCTGGATAATTTCGTTCGAGGTCAAACGCCGAGTTCTTTGGGGACGAAGGAGTTCCTTTTGGCATATAAGAAAGGGTAGGTCATAGATCTCGACCTCAATCCGTGTTTGCTCTTTCTCTTACGCAAAGCTTTCAGTCATTGACTCCAATTGTACCGTCGTCAAGTCCGCACGATACCGCCGAAACTTCTCTTCTGTTGGACAACCTTTCAAGATCATAATCTTGTGTCTGTCATTCTTCCGACTATCGCTGTTCAGCCTTGAATCTCGTCTGCACCATGAGACATGAGAGCTTGATTGTAGAGCGAAGTTCGTCAGACTCAATCATAGAAAGAGTGGGTCTGACAGGACGTCCAAGCATGCAAAGACGAGCTAGCTCAGTATGTCTTCGTCTTTTGTCCTTCGGTTCGATTGTCAAATACCTAACACAACCCATTCTTCTCTCGAACGATCTCTAGGTATCAAGACCGACGTCGCCTGCCTTTTCCGATGCCTCCTCGTTCGATTCTGGTGAGCCCGCTTGGTGGGTAGAGGTTGAGGATCTATATGACATATATGTTCGCTCTATTCAATCTTCTCAATTAAGTTAATTATGCAATTCTGATGCTTTCCGCTTCTATCCAAACAGCATTTCGATTCACGGCGATCTTCGATGTCATCTAGAGCGAGTGTTTGCTCTGTTAGATCCTTCATGAACACTTTGGCTCCCTCATCTGGATGTGATTCCAGACCCATGTCTCCTGATAGTGCCTATTTAAAAACTCCTCGACCAATGATTGCTCCTCTTCCATTTACCGACGACTGGGCCGATCTAGATACTTCCCGCTCGCGCCCTAAACAGCCAGTCTTCGTTCCTTTGCAGACATCTTCTTCATTGAGCACCTCCCGCCCGTCGGGTACGATTATCAGACATCGGAAGCTCCTATCAATTGAGGAGGGTGTGTCTGATTTGAAACGAATGCTCTCTGACTCGCTTGTCGAACCTGATGTAGAGGTCAAGGTTGAGATAGTCGCCGATCAGGTATCACACGAATCATCAGGACTTGTCGTGGTTGGAGGCCCAAGTGAGCCGCTCAAGAAAAGGTTGAATATGTCCCACATAAAACACTGTTCTCTTGACTGTAGTCTGGTGGACGTGCGTGCAGATATGGCCGGGTAGGCAATGTATGTTCAAGTGATTGGGCGGAGAGCGCCTATCTCCTCAGTTATAATTTCTCAGTTTCTTTCTTCTGATCTCTCTTCTATACTTTGATCTACTTGAATAGAATGTATATATTGTATCAATATGGGATTCTGGATTATAGTCATAATGCAAAGGAAGAGAGTATATAGTATTAGGGTCTAGGTAGGGTTTGTATATCAGCGCAAGCTATCTTGCACGCGTCGTCCAACTTTCGGCCGTCTCGCATCTCACCCGCATTCTTTCAACACCTTCATCCGTCGATCTGCTCACAACATCACCGTCGTGCACCTTTCTTTGTTCATCAAGACTTTCATCAAACCAATTGAACAGGGCATAGATAGATTCATAGCAATTACTACTATTCTGGTAAAACATCCAGCCGAGTAATCATGTCGTCCAACTCGAATTTTCTCGACGTCAGTTCTTCCCTGTTCAATCTCGTCTACCATACTGATTCGTTCAGCCTATTCTGTCGACGGCTACAACGTGTACCCTCGCTTCCTCGATATCACATATTTCTTCTATCTATCCTTTGTCTCTTTGCTCTTACTTGTGTTTTCAAACACTGACTGGTTTTGTTTCGATTCGGTCGATCTGATGATGGTTTTGGGTCTGGTGGTGGATGTTCATGATCGATAACATATCACCCAACAGAAAGCAATCGAAATTGTTCAGAAGGCTATTGACGCGGATGTCAGACAGGAATATGAGGAAGCTTACAAGCAGTATGTTCCTTGCTTCAATTCCCGTTGAAATTTTTCTCTGTGTTTTCTCTTCTCGCTTCGTTTGATTAAGACAGTGAGGGAGAGTGTTTGTTTCAGGGCCAAGAGGAATCAGCGGTCTCTAGTTGGATGTATCAATCTGGTGTCATGGGAAGAAATAGTCGCAGATATACCAAGAGCGAGGTTGGATGTCAAAATTATGATTATGACTGACACGCCTTGTTTATCTGCACAATGGAACGGTCAGGTATCAAAACTCGCTAGACTACTTCATGATGGCTGTAAGTCCTCACATCCATCTCATCTGGACATATTAAACAACTGCATTGAACCAAAGAAGAACTTCCCTTATCTTAACCCTGTTGGTTTTTATCTCTTATATAGATGAAATGTGAGGAAAGTTTTGTATTCTCATCGATTTGCTTTCTGAACGGCGATGATTTATACTTCCTGTTATGCGAATGAACAGACGAGAAGAATGACAAGCTCAAAGAGCTAATTCGCAAGAAGTTCACCGAGTACCTTGATCGGGCGGAAAAGCTCAAAGACCACCTCACAAAATCTGACGAGAAACGAGCGCGAGTTGGTGTAGGAGCGGATGGGTCGGGCAAGTCGGCTGGAGCTGGAGCGAATGCAGGAGGAGGCGGAGGTGGAGGGAAGAAGGACGATGAGGATGATGCGGAAACAAAGAAACTTCGAGCTGGCCTGAGCAGTACGTATTTTGTTGATCTACCGTCAGAATTACTTTATCAAGTTTGTGACTAACATACGAATCTTTTTAAAACTCCAGGTGCAATCTTGTCCGAGACGCCTAATGTAAAATGGACGGATGTCGCCGGTCTTGAACAGGCCAAAGAATCTCTTAAGGAAGCCGTTATCCTTCCCATCAAATTCCCTCATCTCTTCACTGGTAAACGAACTCCGTGGAGGGGGATACTTCTTTATGGCCCTCCCGGAACTGGAAAGTCCTTCTTGGCCAAGGCAGTGGCGACTGAGGCGAAGAGCACGTTCTTCAGTGTGAGCTCGAGTGATCTCGTTAGCAAGTGGATGGGAGAGAGTGAAAGATTGGTGAAACAATTGTTTCAAATGGCAAGGGAAGCTAAACCGAGCATCATCTTCATCGATGAGATTGACTCGCTAGCAGGAACAAGAGGAGAGGGAGAGAGTGAAGCTTCAAGGCGAATCAAGACGGGTAGGTTGTTGATTTACTGTTTCATTTGTGTTATCAGCCTCAATGGATAGCAACATAACTGACAACGTTTGTCTCATTTGATGTGAACCGATTTTATCTACGCAGAGTTCTTGGTACAGATGAATGGAGTGGGAAATGATGAGACAGGTGTTCTCATCTTGGGAGCCACCAACATCCCGTGGCAGCTTGACCCCGCAATCAAACGACGGTTTGTCTTCCAATTACCTGCATTCCTCCGTGTTTCGGCTTGATATTGATTCTATCCACGTTCTTTGTTTCAACTGCAGATTTGAAAAACGAATTTACATCCCGCTTCCTGATCCAGAAGCCAGGAAGAGAATGTTCGAGCTCAACGTGGGTACGACTCCATGCGAGTTGACGCAGAAGGAATACAGACAATTAGCCGATCAGACAAAAGGGTTCGTAAATTCGTTTAGTTATCAATCCAATCCAATGCATTACTCACCCCTTCTCCTGGCAATCTTTTGATGGCACAGGTATTCTGGTTCGGATATTGCTGTTGTTGTGAGAGATGCGCTGATGCAGCCCGTCAGAAAAGTGTTGAGTGCAACCCACTTCAAAGAGGTTCGTCTCTCCAGCTCTTGGTTTCATAGCGAAAATTGTCACTGAATACCAATGACGCCTTGCTTGGAACTTCGTTTATATAGGTTCAAGTTCCTTCAGCGGATAATCCTGACAACATCATCACTAAGCTCACACCTTGTTCCCCAGGAGATCCCAAAGCAAAGGAGTTGACGTGGAGTGATGTGGATGGAGATCAGTTGCAAGAACCAATCTTGGGGTTGAAAGACTTCCTGAGAGCTATCTCTTCGGTTCGTGATTCATATTGTTCTACCATATTTTCCGCTCTATCCATCCATATTCTTCAACTTACGAGCTTTTGTATGATCCACATTTGCATCGCAGACCCGGCCAACGGTGACAGAAGCTGATATCACAAAACACATTCAGTTCACAAACGACTCCGGTCAGTATTGCCCTCTACACTACATACTTTGATCTTATTATAAATCTCGATGGATTCTGGACGACATCTTGACGTGTTTGACTTGCTTCTTTCGTATAGGCGCCGATGGAGCTTAAATCTGATAAATCATCTGAACTTCTTTCACTTTTCAACGTTTTGCTTGTTCTTGGTTCACGCTCGTATTGTTCCTCATTTTTTCTGATTCATTTATCTTCTGTTCTCATATTTTCATCAACATGCTGTGGAAATACCCGTTACGTGATTTCGTCGTGTGTTCGTGCTTCTCACATATTCTCCGACTTGAGATAACTGACTGAACGTAAAAAGTGATTAGCGCAAGGTGTTTGGCGGCTGGACTGTTCGGTGAGCGAGGCCATGGTATCAGGATTGATATTAGGGTTACATATAACAATCGAAGCGTTAAGCGTATTCAGCGCCACCTTCGAGTTTGCCGTAAACGTTGTACTTCTGACTCTATTTTTTTTAAAAAAAGATACAACAAATCGCGAATTAGAATATGACGAAGTTTCTCATCTTGTCTGCGAGAAGAGAGCCAGAACTCGAAAGATGAAAGACGAACTCTCCAAAGCGGCAACCCCTCTCTAACAGATCTCATGACATCCGGATTCAAACTAGCAAAGATGATCGATTCTCCTTCATCTAAAGGCGTCGGACTAGATACAATCTCTCCCTTAGGAGAAGCGAGGAGTGTGTGTCCGTAGTTCACATACTATAACATGTTCGGCATGATGAATAAAATTGCAAGATGCCTCTTGAGGAAAACATACTTTCTCAGGCTCTTAGTGCAAAAGTAGAGACAAACCTGGGCGCCTGTATCTCGAGCTCCGGAACACATCCCGACATAGATCTGGTTATCAACCGCTCTGCAACGTTGTAGAAGCTCCCAATCACGTGGACCGGTCGTCATGTTGAAAGCGCTAGGAAGAAGGAACGCGCAGACGTCGGGATGAACTTGAAGGATGTATGTCAATAGAGATGGGAATCGAATATCAAAGCTGATAACAGATGGAAGGAGGGTATGGATTAGAAAGTGATTTGTGCATGCAAATCTGAATGTTGTGTACTGACCAGATAGCAGTAGCAATCTTTCCGAACGCTGTCAACCTCAAAAAAGAAAAGAAAGAGGGGTGAGCCCAGAGATGAACCACTACGTATGCTACCTGAAATTGCAGCCGAACGGACGAGTTTCGAAAACGGTAATCTTGTCTCCTGGCGAGAGGCTTTTCGACTCCTTATAAGTCACAGACACGAAACAATACAGAGATGAGCCTGTGAATGTTTTTAACAGATCAATATGTAGATCAGACGAACCATGAAAGTGATCCCACCAGGTATGTCAACATCGTACATATGGATTTTTCGATGTTTCGCGATCAAGTTACCTATGAACATCATCAAAAGGGTCGGTAACATACACAAGGAATATTCAAAACAAGGGGTTTACCTTGCGAGTCCCATACTGTGCAGGTGTTCCACAGCTTTTCCTGTCCCTCTTGGCATTCAGGAATAGACCCTCCAATGATGTATATGCCTTGTTCTCGAGCTGCCTCTGACAACATCTAAACTCAAAACCAGTCGAGATCTTACACTTAGACATCAAGCCTGTATCAGAAGCCTTAAAGCTATTTCGTTCACATACGTGCAAAGTGGGCGATTCCTCAATGGGGGGAAGATGTGACGGAGGAATTGGAGATGTAGGACTGGGTGTGGGAATCGGCTCGGCGTTCTTGCGATAAGCCCTAGACTCAGTAGGCGAATTAAAAATTTCCTTGAAGGTCATGGCGATAAACGAGTCCGAATAGGTTCTTATCAAACGCTCTGCGTCCAGGAAGAAACTGAAAAATTGTAATATAGACAACTTACGGGTAGCATCACCAAGTCGACCTTCTCCCTTCCATCCGCTTTCCCCGATCCCTCTTCCTCACCCCGCACAGCTCGGAGAATCATTTCCTTAGCGTGAACGAGATTTACTGCTTTGTTAGCTGTAATTGATCCAAGTTGGATCATAGCTAGTTTAAAAGCTTTGAAAGACGCAGGAACGACCGTTGGTTGCATCGTAAGTATCAGAATAGAGAAAGACCAATGCTCGTAGATGGGTATCGATACAGTGTGTAGAGATGGATGTTTGAACGAATGACCAGCTTTTTCGGTCTTCACCGATCTCTGAAAGATCAGTTTTATTGAACCGCATCTGAATGCAAATGACTGATGGGTCCTGATCATTATGACTTTACAAATTCGTTCTACCACAAAGAACATCTTATCTCGAACTGCATGTCATCATCATCAGTTATTTAGTCATCGTTTTTTAGCCACTCTCCAACGAACTTGATCATCTCCTCATGTACCTTCTGAATACGCTCTGGCTCAAGAGTGGGATTCGCAAGACCGTTCTTCAAAATATTAAAAAAATAATACCCAGTCAGTCAGTCAACAATTCGAGTGAAGAAGGGATCCTTCTGCATGACAGCTCACCTCATCATAATGATGAACGGCGTCTATGAGTACATTTGCGCGATAAAAGAAGGGCAGAAGCAAACAGTAGAGTGTATCAACATTTTGACTCTTGAGACAAGAATATAGACGAAGGACAGACCAGGAATGAGCTTGACAGGTCTGATGATCGTATCCTTTCTCTTCTTTGCATAGTCACTCTGAGGGGTTGCAGGTCTCCAAGGATCTGAGTCTCCATCTATAATAGCTAGCCGATCCTCGGCGAGGTCAAAATCCCCCAAACTATTCACCACATCCACATCCGGCCAGTCCGGTACGGTCATTAACTCTCCAGCAGGGAAGGCCTGATCAAGGTGCATAGATGAAAGATTTTGATGAGCTCATGAGCAATGCATGGTCAACATAAGAAGGAAATGAATACTTCACTTGTCGACAAATTTTAGACGTATAATTCAAGTTGATTCGATGTGATATGATCTTATGTCCTTCAAGAGCTGTCGACCGTTTGTAAATCTGATCAGTTTTGTCATGCTGCTGGTTTATATAAGTGATATATACCGACGAGCGCCTTGAAAGTAACCCCATTGAGTACACACTTGGAATAGCCTGGCGAGACCGGCAGTGGACATGAGTCCGAATATTAGCCAGACAACGTGACGTGTGTGAAATACACGAAGTTTTGAGTACACACCATGCTCTCCAAGTCTGCTTCCTGCTGACATCTTGAAATTTAGTATCATCGTGGGTTCCGAAACACTATGATCAAGCAGGAATGGTTTGAATAGTTACATGTAAGTCACATTTTGACGGTTCTCGATCAAGCGTATACTTGTTCATGATATTTACCTGAACTATGTCCAGTTTCTTCTTCTTTTCTGTTGACACAAAGGCAGTATCGTCCTGCTCAGGACAGGACTGGATTTCTTTCTGTCAAAGTCAGAATGAATCAATTTATGCGTCAGATTTATGAGATTCGGCAATAATTTTTTTGAGAGGAGACAACATTGAATGTGTACCTTGATAAAAGTGGCATAATTCTCCACTAACTCGTCTACAGTTAGGACCTCTCTCACAAGTTCGGTGGAGCCAAGGGAAACATTCTTCAGGGCGTCACAGAACTCATAAAATTTGAGAGAACCAAGCTTGGGATCCCAGTTCCGGGCTTGCCAGTAGCCCAAAGGTTCAGAAAGGACAGAAACAAAGCTGAAAGCCGCATAAGAATTCCAATAGGAAGGTCATTGGAATTGTATGTGTGTCTGTGATACGCTGAGGGATGTTGAGAAAAAGAGCGACATTACTTACTCATCGTCCTCCAGATCCTGCAAGCCAAACTGCCTCTTGAGATGTAGAGCACGTTGAGCTGCCTTCATGGATGAAGATGCACGGTCTAGAATTGTATCAACTGCTTGAACGACACTTTCAATGTGACCGATCTAATTTCAGAATGAATACTGATCAGCAACGTGGTTTCAAACACTGATAGCAACGAAACATGAAGCATACACATTCGGGAGGACCCCAGACTCGGATAGCGTCCATATATTCTATATAAATTTAGAAAATCATCAATTGGCGTCAGCCTTCTAGTCCAGAGTGAGTTTGAGAAGAGATCTAAGTGAACAAAAGTATACCAGGGTAGTATATCTGTGCGTGAGTGACGGCAGAACTAGCGATGGCGCCAAAGACTTCATTTGGATATAACTTCCTCATATGCGCTGCTCTAGCGCCGGCGTAACTTCCGCCGCTGATGAAACATTTAGGTCAGCTTTGAATTTGCTTCTGTAAATATGGAATTAATGATAGGTTTCCAAAGAAGAATAAAGACCACGAACTAGTATATCCATTTCGTTTTCTTTTCCTTACCTCCAGTAAGGTCTTCCTTAATTCCCTTGAATTGAACATTTCTAATGAACTCGGCTGAATCTTCTAATGCTTCCTTGTTGTTCAAAAATCGTAGGGAGTCGGTCGATAAGTTGGACTTGGGCCCAAATGGAAAGGATTCTCCATAGTATCGATGTTCAAGCACAACAGGTATACCGTTATACTCCTGGTTCAGTAGGCCAAACATAAAATCAGCTCGGAAGTTCGACGTAGAAAATGACAGAAGGAGAAAAAACGTGCAGGTGCACCTTAGCAAGTCGTTGAACAATTCCTGTCCTCAAGAAGTCCAATCGGTTTGCCCCGCTAGTTTCTCCTCCATCTAGCACGAACACTGGTCCTCCGGGCTTATAATATTCCGCATCAAACCAGTACCTCTGACAGAAAGTCTGGTTTACTGCTCCCCTGTAGAATAAATCGTCTACCTCAGGGATGAAATGAGAGATGGGCTGATAGAAACAGTGAGCTTGATACTGTTTCTTGCCTAAGGATCCCGTCGCGGATAACACGGTTTGCCTTCGTTATATATTGGCAACGAGAGCATGGGAATCCAGCATTAACACAGACTGCTTGCGGTAGAAGATATTGATATATATGAGAGTTTAAAACTGACAGCGATGCATCGTCCCACGGGTCTGTTGGCGATTGACTGTTGACTTGATCATCAATTTGAATCATATGTTGTAGTCGACCAATTTGAGGAACCCCTCCTCGGATCAATCGATGTTCATCTTGATGAGTTACGGCAGAGACCAATAATGGTAAGATAGCAGATATGAGTGGTGTTAGGCCGTACATGTACAACAGAGCAAACCGGGTGGTTGTGGCAGATAACGGTTGAAAGATGATGGTTGAACGATGATAATCGATTTGCGTGAATCATGAGGGTGTCAGTTGGGTCGCAGTTTACATCCTCGGCGATATCCGAATTTATCGACGCATTCATCGGAGAACTTTTCCACCTTATATCAAGCCTCGTGAGCATGCTGCAAAGTGTGGGCGCTGAAAGAGTGTTGAAGCATCTATCAAGTGGCTTACACTTGCTGTGTGTCAGTGAATTGTGTTGCATGCCTCACGGTGGAGTGTTCATCAATCACTATGTACTACTCTTGCTTTCAAACTTGGTGAAACGGCGATGTCAATGCATCGCGCTACGTGCTGCACCTTGCCTCTTCACAAGGACGACCGGGGAGAAACAATGCAGAGTTTGGCACCGATATTGGTTTATCGATGGACGCAGACTAAGCCATAGTCCATAGGATCTTGATGGCTTGTGGTCTGAGAGCACCCAAGTCGGAAAGGGTCAGGTATCGACCAGCATCAATCGAGGTTGCTCTCTAGCAGCCAAAGTTATGGAATTATAGTTGTACATATATATAGGGTTTAATCTGAGGACACGCTATATATCTTTCCTGTAAGAACACACCCTACCGCTACCAGAGCTAACAAACCGTTCGAAAGACTATAGAGCCGAAAAGTTTGTTGACTACCAATCAGAAATGAACATGCGGAAAGAGAGAAGAATCCAAACTGAAGAACTGTAACGAAAATACTACTCATAGTTTGTCCGTTAGTTTTGAGTCTCAGAACTAAAACCGAGGCTTGAAAGACAAACCTCTTCTTGGCCTCCTTTCTCATATATCCACCTCTCGCGCATACCTCTACGACCATCAAACATCCGATGAGTCCCCCTATGGATCGATCCGGTCCTCCCCTTTCGACCCAACCGCCCATCAAGTCTCTAACCCAGACTATCAAGACTGCTCCGTTAAGAGGAACGAGCCACAGCATGAAAAACAGCAACGAAAGGTATAGATGATTTTTGGAAGACGTTTCTGGATCTGCTAGCGTAGCATTGTAGATGGTAGTCTTGGCAGTAGGCTTATTAGGAAAGGAACAGAGAGTTGTTTGGAAATGAATCAAGAAAAAGACGAGGAAGGCAACTTGGTAAGGGAGCAAAATGTATACTGATCCAAGAAGCAGGACTATCGGAAGAAGTCGAGTCAACGTGAAAGACGCATCATTTCTCTCGGATGAACTGCTGCACAACAACTTGTTCATCAGACCATCACTTTGTTAAAAGCTTACGAGCAAGAATTTTGGCAAGACTTACCTGAGTAGTTTGCCTCCATTCCACATTCTTATCCCTCGAGCGCAGAGCCAGGTAAGTCCTTTCAAGCTTCCGAATACCAAATTGACGAATCCAATCACAACCCCCAAAAATGCCACATGGAATGGAATAAACATAAGCCCTGGTACGCCGAGTAGGAGTGCGAAGGTACGCTGAGACAACGGAAAGACCAAAGAGAGTATTGTTTGTAACGAGGCGAGGAAGGTGATGACGAATATAGTATGGAGGGTGTAAGTCCTTGTAGCGTATGACATTGCATATTCAAATGAAGGGAATACACCTGTAAACATCGTTTTTGGACCAATCCTTGTGGGGTCAGTGCAGGACGGAAGAGACAGACAAATTATTGCTTAAACCACATACCACTCAACCTAAATAGTTGAAAACTGATTCCCATCACGAAGGATACAACCCCAATTGACCAAGCAAGTGCCGCTCCTCTATACCTCAGCACTACCCTTCCTAGACTAGCCTCTACATCAACTTGAACCATCACGGATCGTTGATAATCTTCGATCAACCCACCATATTCATTGTCTTCGCACTTGGAAGAGGAATCCTCCCATAAATCCAGAATAAAACCAGAAGGTGGTGAGGGTAAGAAAGGTACTGCCGCTGAATGGGAGTGGAGATAGATAGGCACGGCCGATGGATCAGGATAGAAAGACTTTTCGTAATTGAATTGATATGACGATATTGTTTGATGTGAGAGCAGAGGTCGGAACAGAGGTGCAGCTACGAGTCACAGACAGTTCAAGATGTTTGATTAGTTTTTTCCAAAGCGAATCAAAACAAGATCAAGACCTACATTTGCATGAAGGCCTGGAAGTAGACACTTTGTAGACAAGCAAAGAATGAGACATTGCATTCGGAAGAAAAGCTTGTTGATGTAATATGTTATCGGCTTGTTGAAACTCGACGATTGCGACTCCTCCAAACAAAAATTCTGAAGTCTGATGATCAGGAGACAACGAAAAGATATAGTGCCTAGTCCATAACAACAAGAAAATAAACATACTCCATGGGTGATCAAGCTGTGCATGAGACAGTCCTTGCTCTTGTTTACCAAAAGAGTGCACGCCCCATCCATTTCCGTTTGTCTCAACCAAGACCCATCGTTCATTCGGGTTTCCTATGGGTACCCAATCCAATTTCCCTTTGAAGAAAATCAAACCCTCCTTCTCATCTATACCTTCTCCAGAGACAAACGCGGCTCGATCTGTGGGCGACGGCGGCAACAGTTCGAGTCTTGTTGCTTGAAGTGGAACGCAGGTTAACGGTAAAGTGTCAACTGACGATGCTTCCAATGAAGCACATTGGAAGATTTGAGCTGAAGAAGAAGTTTCAGCGCCCGTATTTTGAATTGTATATGATGTCATGAGATCATAAGTCGTGCCATTGGGGGGAATTCTGAATAAGAGAGTCCGAAGAGAAGAAGACTGGCTGGAAATAAATCTTTCGCTGATATGAATGGACGACAGAGAAACGGTTTTTGAAACGATGTCTTGACTCTGATCAGTCTTGATGTCAGGGGCTTCTATCGAACTACCCAACAACCACTTCACCGCCACTTCTTTTCCCTGACTAGCAGTCATAGGCCCTGTACCAAGTTCCAGGAACAATCGAGCAATCCGTGATCTGACCTGATGACACCAGACCATGGCTTCATGATCTACACCTGTCCAAGTCCCAATCATACCACTTGTGTACACGCTCAATCTGGTATCATCAACAAGGCTTTTGGCTCCAGAAGGCGGGAGCGCGCATGCATCAGATGCAAGAGTTGGATCTGCGGATCCGCCGCAAATGGAGATCAACGATATGTTAGACGGACGGGAAGAAGGAGAGTTGATTGAGCTGTATATCTGCTGCATAGTACTGTCGGAAGAAATCGGAGAATATCTATGGGGCGTGGAGAGAGTCAGGATGACCTGAACTTGAGATGGATCAGACAGGAGTAGAGCAGCTTGACGAGCCACAATCCCGCCCATGGAATGTCCCAAAAGGATGACTGCCGTCGGCTGAGTAGAGGAAGGTAGATGACTGTACAGAGAGAGAATATGAGGAATTGCCCGAGCTACATAATCTGATTGAGATAGAAGCGTTGGACCATGAAAAGCTGAAAGCGCTTCATTGAAATCGGCTGGATATGAAAGATTAAGGGTAAAAATCAGTACGAGATATAGGTTATAAGCTTGAGAAATTGAAGGTCAGAACCAGTAAAAAAGTCAAGAGGTTTGATTCCCCTTCCAATGTACGCTTTGTTCGGGACAAAAGGCTCAGTCCAGTATTGACGAGAGGCGGACGAGGCGATGCTACGGACTTGCATCATTGAACCAGCATTTCCAGGTATGTAAAGGACTGGCTGTCCATCTGCCTATGAGAGACATATTTTCGATCGTTGCAATTCAAAATTAAGTTGAGGACTTGAACGCAGGATCAGCAAATCTCGACAACGCACTGTATGGTCTCCGTCCCACCCCACCTCCCTGTAGAGGAAGAGTTTATATTTGTCGGCTATGGGATGAACTGTCTTATTGAAAGTTGTTATGTGGATGTAAGACGGAGACATCCAGGACATTCGACAAGCCCATGCCGTGAGTTGTGCTGACGAAGGTAGAGATGGTGACCGGAAAACTATGAAAGTGAGGTAGAAGAACAGAGGAACGAGCGAAAGAAAAATGGGACGGCGCATATCAAGGGAAGACATATTTCAAAGTTGAAAAGGGTTTGAAATGGAAGCATGCGGTCATGTACAAATATTTGGTTGGATTTTGTCGAACGAACGATCAAACTCGGAGGAAGACTATCCACAGGTTGCTCGGTCATAGCAATATGTTGAGTTCAACGAATCGATTGACCTACAAGATCGCGCAAGAGAGACTTACCAAATAGCAGCTTTTACCTGTGGACAAATTGGAATTCAGCTCAACTTTGCTCGAACACCTTGAGTAAGCTCTGTGATCAATACTCTTGCTTGCGTGTGCGTGCGATGGTCAAGAAGTTGAACGTCATTGAGGAATTTTTGTTCAACAAAGGTGAAACTGTGTATTTTGTGGCTAAACTGATGATTATAAGTTTTTATATTAGATAAATACAAATATTTGTAGTCATTTCCCTTGATAGTCGGACTCTCATGCCAGTCTTGCACGGGCCTGTTGTCAGGCTCAGTGCCTCTAGTTCCACCTCACCAACATCTGTCTTTTCGTTTGGACCTTCCGACCCATCTCGCACCGAATACACGACCACTCACCCATCTTAACTCTCTTTCAGTCATCAATCTAATCACATATTATGGAAGAGATCGGCATTGAACTATCCAAACAGGACCCCACTTTTCCTGCAGTAGTATCTGAAAAATCCAAATTACTCGCCTCACTTCCTCAACAAGACGAAGAGCTGTACGCAAAATGGAAGAGACTCGAGGGTCACGAAGAGTTTCTGGATCTTCAAGAGGTTCGTTTCGCAATCTTCGGTCATATCAATCCTGCTTCATCAGATCGCTCCGTGCTGTTGAATACCATCAAAAATTTAGCCACTGGTATAAAGAAATGCATGTGCAATGTAATCGGATGGTTGACAGTAGTTTCTTGAGCCACGTCTTCATAGATGAAGGGCATCCGATTGTGTGTTACTGGATATCAAGAAGGAAACCAGAGATTATAAGCATCAGGGGTTGAATATGCTAAATCTTCCTTTTGATTTCATTTCTTATCGTCCCCAGGAATACATCATCTACGAAACCCACAATCTCCGTCGTGAGCTCCTTCGAGCTCAAGAAGAAGTCAAGCGTATCCAGGTACGAGCTGATCTTTCCAGTATTGTTTCGGTCTCTCTTCTCCTTTGTCATCTGCCACCTCAACATGCTCATGTATTGTCTTGTTATTGTCTCGCAGGCTGTTCCGCTAGTGATTGGTCAGTTCCTGGAAGCTATTGATGAAAAATCTGGAATCGTAGGAAGTACAACAGGTTGGCACCACCATCTATTTTGATAGAGTTTATCATTTTGGGCCAACTTTGACGGTGTTTCTGATACTTGTTTAAATAGGATCGAATTACGTGGTTCGAATTTTGTCAACACTCGATCGCGAGCTCCTCAAGCCGTCATCTTCTGTGGCTCTTCACAGACATTCTCATAGTTTGGTTGATATCCTGCCCCCTGAGGCTGATTCGTACGTCCTCGCCATGAGATCGGTATCAGTCTGCATATAATGTTCAAAACGCTCATTCCTAATCTCATCCCGATTACATACAACGTTCAGATCAATCACCCTTCTACGGGCGGAGGACCGACCTGATGTCAAATATTCCGATATCGGAGGACTGGATAGTCAAAAGCAAGAGATTCGAGAAGCTGTTGAACTGGCCATCACTGAGGTACGTCCATGTTCCACTTACGGTTGTCTCAGTCGCCTGCCTTTTCCTGATCATTAATCATCAATATCTGTTTATGTTCCAGTTTGATCTCTACAAAAAGATTGGTATCGATCCTCCTAGAGGTGTTCTTCTTTACGGCCCTCCCGGGACAGGAAAGACGATGTTGGTAAAAGCAGTAGCAAACTCTACATCAGCATCTTTTATCAGAGTCGTTGGGTCTGAGTTTGTACAAAAGTACCTTGGAGAGGTCAGTCTATTCTAGCTCTTAGATTAATTATCTAATTTTCACTAAATATTGATTCCTGCCACTTTAAACCAGGGACCTCGTATGGTCCGAGATGTCTTCCGACTGGCCAGAGAAAATGCACCAGCGATCATCTTCATTGACGAGGTTGATGCAATTGCCACTAAACGATTCGATGCTCAGACCGGAGCTGATCGAGAAGTTCAGCGAATTTTGCTCGAACTATTAAATCAGATGGATGGATTCGACCAGGGATCTAACGTTAAAGTTGGTCTTACTCCTTGATCGTCTTGCTCGAAAGCCTGTCACTAAACCATACCGAATGTTTCTCGATCAATCAGGTCATCATGGCTACAAATAGACAAGATACGCTTGATCCGGCTTTGTTAAGACCCGGTCGGTTGGATCGAAAGATCGAATTTCCTAACCCATCCAGGCGAGAGAAGCGATTGATCTTTCAGACGGTAACATCGACAATGAACCTGGCGCCGGATGTCGACTTGGAAGATTGTTCGTATCTCTATTTTCAAATCTATTGCTTTGTGAGGCAAATTTTCTGATCATGATCTTTGGAGGATATGTCTACAGACGTTCAGCGGCCGGATAAACTGTCATCGGCAGAGATTGCGAGTATTTGTCAGGGAGCTGGTCTACAAGGTACGTTTCTCGTTTCTCGTTTCTTTCCTTTTTTCTTCTTCATATGTTAAAGATTTACAGGGTTGATCGAATTTCCATCCTTCTCATATGTCAAACAGCGGTGAGAAAAAATCGATATGTGATCTTGCCTTTGGACTTTGAGGAATCATACAAGAGTACAGTCAGGAAGGGTGACGACGTTATGGAGTTCTGTCAGTAGATATCTGTTTCAATCGAAAACTTTCGTTCAACACCTCAGCTGACTTTGGGAATTTTTCCTTTTTTACTTCTGCACCCAAACAATCTAGATCGATAAGATGATACGTCGCATGTTAGAGGAACAGATGGAGGTGACGAAGTACAGATCATTTTCGGCATATCATGTATTTTTTTTCCGTTTCACCATTAGCTGTCAACGAGGATACTAGACAAAGAATACAGTAAACATAGAGAGACAACCTTTGCTTTTTTGAATTGTATCGATCCCAGATTGGTAGGAGAGAGTCTTAGAATTCATTCACTATCACTTTCCGCTCCGAATGCCATCAACCCATCTTCTTCAGCTTCATCGCCGGTCTTGGACAATCCTCCCTTTGCTTTTCCACCTTTTCCATTCAAACTCTTTCCATTCGGTCCCCCAGATGAGGGATCGTTCTCCTCGGACAACAGTCGTAAAAGTTCGTCCATGTCGGGTGTAGCGATAAACCGAGAGGTGGGAGCAGAAGAAGAAAGAGTGGTGACTCGTTTTGAGGGAAGGTCGATGTTGACGAATTGTTGAAGGAAGTCAAGGTGGGATCCAGCGTTGATCTAGGACGATAGAACGGGATAGAATCCGTGTAAAAATGGGAAGGAAAGGTGCAAAAATCTAATTAGCTGATGGAAAGAAAGATATTGAACTGTGATAGAAAAGAACGAAAAAAAAAAACAACGAAGAGACGAACGTCAAACAAAAAGCCATCACCCAGTCTCATTTTTACTTTCCCCTTCTTGGTGATCAACAACGTCCCAATCTGACCTTCAGGCATCCTTTCTTTGTCTTCTTTCTCATCTGGTTCTCGGTGGGGTTTCTTTTCCGACATTTCGATATCTAGGGAATCCTTGACGGGAGTTTCTATATTGGGCTTGGTAGGACTTGCATCAGCCATGGGAGGATCGGCGCTGGTAGGATTCGTAGGCGGAAGGGGAAGAAAGGTAGGGAATGTTCTTGGAAATTGGAAGAAGTAGAGCTGATCCGGCGGAACCTATATGGGACAATGGGTGAGGGATGAAGCTAATAAATCAGGAATTCGCTGATGACTGTATATATAGAGACAGAGTAAGGATAGGGAAGACAAGGGAGAAGAAAACGTACAGGTTGACCGTCCCAGCCGATGAAATCCCCAGCAACATTACTGTGTTCTTCTTCGTCTTCACTCTCACTCAAATCCAAGGCTTGACCGAGATTGATCTCGTCTGCTAGATCGTCAGCTTCATCACCACTGATATCCATTTGGTCGGTGTCGAGCGCTCTGTTCTTTCCTTTGAGAGCAACTGAAGAGCGAATGGGTTTTAGCAGATGAGGCAAGACAAGAGATAGAAGAAGAGGAACAAAGTTGATAAACGAACGATTAATTTCTTTTCTCGAGTTAGACCTTACTGGATCCCTTTTCAATCCTTTCGGAGCCAAGACGTCCAGACTCTCAAGATGCCCCATATCGACGATCTCGACTCCTTGTTCTTGATCCGAGTACTCCTCCTCCCCATCCAAGTTTGGTTTTCTGTCTTCAGGAAGTTTGTAAACCGGTGCTTGTCCGGGCTCGAGCATGCTTCCTGCTGAATGTCCGGTTCGTACAGCGGATTTCTTGCTCCCTATGCGGTTAAGGTGATGGGATGAGTCAAACTTGAGCACGGAAGAGCAAGAAACTGAATGGAGATCGTGCTCGTGGACTCAACTGATGTTACTGGGACCCATGGAGAACACTCCACTTGCGGTCATGGGTGCGATTCCACCTCTGGCAGAACTAGCGGCCCCCCTTCCTCTGGAGCTTCCTCCGGAACCACCTCGGCCGCCTCTGCCTCGAGTTCGGTCGTTCGTCCGATTTGATGTCGTTGGTTCTGGGGCCGTTAGAGTCCTGTTTGTTTGAGCAAGGTTATCGATAAGGGTCAAGATCAGTCTTCGTTTCTTACCTCTGAGGGATGCACGATATGCAAACTATCGCTGCCTTTCGCCCATTGCAACGACGTGGGAGAAGAGCACGAATGACGATGAGAGACACAGCGATACAACCATAGAAGGACCTACTCAGTTTTTCTTCTCACCGGAACGACAGGCTTAAACATCATCTTTGGTTTCCCAGCATGACCGGCGGAACCAGCTGAGCTTGTGCTGGTAGCTGTAGCTGTAGCCGAAGGCCTGGGTACGGTGTTCCCTACGATTGTTGGTTTCACAGCTGATAAAGCCGTCCCTGATGCTGATGATGAGGCGGACGATAACCTGGGTTTCACGTCTTTCGCCGGTGTAGGTTCCATTGTGAGTCGTTATCGGACGGTGTCGTTTCGAGAAAGGGGGTGGTTGTGTGCCAAATGATGGAAGCCTATGAATGATGAAGAAAAATAAAATGATGGTTTGAGAAATTCGAACTTTTTGTTTTATTTTTATTTTTATTTTTTTGTGATTAATTCAGGAAACTCACATCCTCCTCATCATCATCATCATCATCGACAACGACAACGACAACGACAACGACAACGACAACGACAACAACAACAACAACAACAACAACGGCGACAACACCAACAACATCAAACTCGATCAACCCATTCAATTACCCTCCCTCAACGTGGACCTCTCGGAAGACCAGGAAGGAGACATGACCGCGTCCGAACCGGTTTCCGTCCAGGCGTCGCTGATTGAAAACATTTCTGGTCAGATCTTACTCCTGCCTCACTTGATCACTGCGACTTCCCATCTGTCTGTTCCCACCCAGGCGAGCCGGCATCTGCCCCCGTTACAGACGATCCATTCCGAGCTCGCCACGCTTGATGGGTCGCTCGCCGGGTTGTATGAACGGGCGAGAGTTCATCAGGAAAAGTGGAGTCGGCTGGAACGGCTGAAGAAGGAGGTCGAACGGTTGGAGATCGGAAACAGGAAGGTCTTGATCGAGATGGAGAGTGGGAGGAGGGAGCTGAGCGGGTTGGTGCGAGAAGGAAAGGAGATCGTTCGGTCGATCGACCTGGCTTCCACTCGTTCGTTTTCTTTCTTCTTTCGTTTCCTTTCTGGGCCAGAGTGAATTGACGGTCGGTGAGAGT
>MVAH01000149.1:0-47051 GCA_014825575.1 Phaffia australis
AGGGAAATCATTAGAGAATACTTGATTAGTTTACATCGTTCCTTGGCCACTAACTAAGCCTTAGATATGGCGAGGTCCAGTGTCCGTTGCTTAATTTTTACTCTCTCTTTCTTTTCCTTTTTCTCCTTTCTTTCCTTTCCTCAGCTTGTACCAAAACTACTTCGTTTGGTTGCTGAGTCTAGTACATTTGTATTTGCTGCTGCAGCGTCCGAAGTCGTATAAACTCAACACGTTGGACTTGCTCCTCGATTTTCCCAACACGGTTTCGCAGAATTAATGTGAGCTGGATTAATCATACAATCTTCCGTGAAGAGTAAACTATGTGAA
Source organism: Phaffia australis (assembly GCA_014825575.1). Lineage (NCBI taxonomy): Eukaryota > Fungi > Basidiomycota > Tremellomycetes > Cystofilobasidiales > Mrakiaceae > Phaffia > Phaffia australis. Next base: position 328 of record MVAH01000149.1, read on the forward strand.
GACCAAAGCATACGCCCTTTCAGCCCTGTACATGATGAAGATACGTATAAACGAGTGTTTACCAGCACGCCCACTTAGTTGGATTGAAGTTATTCCAACCCGTAGACGTCTAGTGAAAGACCGGCTGCATGGATTGTCTTGGTGGTCATTATGATAAAGTCGTTCTATGAGGTTGAGGAGCTAACGACGAAGGACGTGATGTATAGAGATGGTGATCAAGATGATTGAAAGGGAACGTCCAGGTGCTTTTCTATCAGACAATTGATCATGCTTTGTAGTCTTTTCTAGAGTTATTTGTAATCAATGTTTCACCTCCTAAACACTTTTCTACATCCGATGAAAGCCTGACTGTCTATTCCTTAACACCTGCCTCTTCTGGTTTTCTTTCCGTCTGATCCATCTACTTTCTCCGTTTCTACTTTCTCTTCCTTGGTTTTCACCTTCCTCTGTCTGCTTGTTTCGACATGGAATGGCACGTCATATGCAAGTATTTTCTGAGATACGAACCCACATAAGACACACAAAGCACCCGACGGGCATCCATCCTCGAACGTTTAGAGTTTCTGATCGCAAGTCATCTCGTGCCTGTCCCTTGACGAGAATCCTTTTGGAATAATCTCAGCATGTCGAACCAGGTTTCTTGGATTTATCCAAAGTCTACAACACCTTGATCTTGATAAATATTCGATCTGGCGTAACGAAGTTTCTCCCATCTGGCGCTGACTTCTGTTCATTCTTTCGACGGGTGTCGGATGGAAAGTCCATCTGCTGGGTACTATGGGGTTACCTAGATACTTCTTGGCAGGCGGATCAGCTTTGAACTGGTCAGATCGAAGGGCTCGGCGAGACAGACATCGAGGTCGTCAACTCCAAGCAGATCACGTCGGGTGATAAATCAGCGGTTTCTCAGCCGACATTCTCAGAACACGGAAGATGGTTGTACCTCGTTTGAAAAAGACTGGGTTCTCTATTCTTTACCGAGCCTAAGTTGGATCTGGTGAGAAGCCAGAGCTGGCTATGAAGGAAATTTAAAGTGACGCTGTTTTGCCCGGTAAGTCCCTCTGCGTTTGAGATTCTTAATCATCCTCTATATTCCGAACAGTTTAATTAACAGACGGATCTTCACTAAACGAACCAGACTGGCTTTGTGACCTTCCTCGTCGCGTGCTTCTATCTGAAAGATATGCTCTGATCGCGCCAAGCATCAAATCTATGATGGTCTCCTGTTTGCTTGACTCAGATACCAAGACGGCCACTCCTGTTTTCAGTCCTTTCGTTCTCTTCTCGGGCCTGAGGACGATTTCTTGAACTTAGGTTCTCCTTGTCAGTTTATCGGCTTTCGATGCTCTCGTACTATGTGTCTGGCCTAATACATTCAGATGCATTCTATGCGGAAGGCGCATTTCTTACGTAGAGAATTCGTCCGTGTGATCCGATTGTGCTTCAGCAGGTTCTTTGTGCTGAACAGTTTTTTTGTTGATGTTGATCAGCATCTATTTCTTCATCCCTTTCGTTTCTGGCGAAACCAAGTTTTTCTTGTGCCAGAAGCATCTGAATAGGCTGTATGGACTAAACAAGAACGAAGTTATCTCCCCAGCTAGCTCGATTATCTTCATTTTAGATGAATGATGTAATTAATTAAACAAGTAATTATGGGTATAGAAAGACTCTAATTATACGGTTTACAGTAATGATCTTAACTTGAAAGAGACAGAATGAAAAGCAACACGAGGGCAGTCGATCAAGGAGAAGAGACTGGGAGGGATGAAGGGACGCCGACCCAACCGCCTACCCGGAGGTTGACGCCGATGGCTTGCCTCGATCTTGGGGACATTGGCGTGGGGGTGTCTGCCCTGGAGAGTCTTGGTCTTGTGGGGTTCGGCGTAGGTGAAGAGCGCGCGAAGGAAGAGGGAATAAATTCTGTGGGCGAGGTCACAAGCGGTGACGTTGGTTCGATTGAACGTCGCTCTTTGGGTGTTCTAACTGCCCTGTAGGCTGAAAGCGGTAGGAAAAGAAATGACGAAGATGGTAAGTATATATGAACACAAGAGAAGGTCTCGTTGAATATCTGGCGAATTAGAGCAGATTACGCTTACACGAATCATCCTCACTGTAAGAGTCAGAAGTCGAGCCGGAAGTCGAGCTTGAGGTCCGACGAGAGGGCCGAGCCCAGCGCTTGATAAGTTTGGGCAACATGGCGGTGGTTGTAGTGATGGTGGTAGAGGCAGGAGTAGTGAACATTTTCTGTTAGAAACTAGAGTATGTTTGGATTCGTCTGCTTTGGAGCTTGTATGATAGTACTTCTTTGCTCTGATGTAAAGTGAAGATGAAGACCGAGATTATCTGATCCTGAAAGCCATCTTATAAGCGAAATCCCAAGCAGACGCACCTTGGTCATCAACTCATCTCGGGCAGAAGGGCAAGGCAAAGGTTGATGATCACCGTCCGCTCGTTCAGAGCCAAGGGTGATGATCGTCATCAGGCCGGACAGGGCTAGCCGAAATGAGATGTCCCTGAGAGGGCCGGCTGAACAATCTGGCTGAACAATCTGGCTGAACAATCTGGCTGACAAGGCCGAGCTGTAGCCGATAGACGAAAGCATGTGCGTGAGCTGACTAGTTAGAAATGACCGAACGGGCTCGGACCCGAGAGTTCGGGGGCCACAATGGCGGTGCTCTGTATCCACACGTGATAACATGCGTCATTCGGTTTATTCTTTTGCTAAGGTTAAGCCGCAATCAGAAAATGTATCAAATTAATCTTATCTAAGCCCCCCCTCTACGTACTCCTCTCTATCCAGCCTTGTTCTTTCTCTGTTCTCCTCTACCATCATCATTCATTTCTCTGCTCTTGTGATTATCCTATCCGTCTTCTTTTGCTTCTTCTTCCTCTCCTTTCCTACAGCTCTCTCTCGTTTGCTTGTTGCTGAAAGTCAGAAAGGAAGGGACCGTTGATATTTCGTGTAATAACAGTGTTCTTCGTTTGAAAAATGACAATAAACAGACCAAATCCGCCAACGCCTGCTTCGGCTATAACGACCTTCAGCCATCCTTCCTTGTTGACCACCTCGTCTCCCAAATCGACAGCTACAGACTTCTCCGCTTCCTCTTCTCCGCCTCCTCTTCCACCTTCATCTAGACCGCCGCTATCTGCTCGAGTGACATCAAGCACGCTCTATCCAGATTCCCAGTCGTCCTCCTCGTTTCGGCCGAGTCTGTCTAGGATGCGTAGCAGGTCAGTCTACAGCTTGGCCCTCTTTCGTGCGAGCATCCTCTTTCCTGCAGAGATCTTCTTGTTGTATTGGTCTTTACTCGCCTATCAAACAGGACGGGTCTCTATGGTCCTACTGCCCACTCTCCCAGCCTTGTTTCGATCTTTTGCTGACTTTGTTCGCTAACGTGTCTGTTCCCGCTTCTTCTCTCCTCTATCTTTATTCAACAGAGGCCGTTCGATCACCGCGACCGATCCGTCCCTGTTGCTCTCCACGCCATCGCCTTCACACCCCTCTTATTCTCCGGTCCAATCGTCAGCCTTAACTACCCATCACCAATCTCCCTCCCAGAGAGCATCTCCTTTGCCCTCTACCGGGCTCAATCCAAACATTTACGCTCGTTCAAGGGCACCTACCCTTTCTGTTCTTCCCTCATCCGCAAGACAGTTTGAATCAATAGAAGACGAACCAGATACCCCGGATAGACCTCGAGACTCAGATGTCTGGCTCAAATCCAAGACCCCCCATCAGCCTACCCACGGCCGAGGCAGGAGTCTCTCTCTCGGCGTTCAGCCACTCAAACCCCCAACCAATTCAAAGCGACAAGGACCAGCCAATGAGCTACGCCCGACCGTTGCCTCCTCGACAGTCCACAAACACGGACCGCCCAAACGGTCCAAACCTTGGGGCGAAAGTCTTTTTGGCTTCTCCAACGCTAGTGTAGGCAATCTGGGCATCGGCACAAATTCTAGAGACCAACTCTGGAGGTATCCAGAAGAGTCCGACACCGAACATTCTCCAATCGCTGATCCAGAATCTTTTCACGATCAACAAACCGGTTCCGACTCCAGTGACATCGACTCTGATGAGGAAGATGCGTCTGGCTCTCAGAACGGCTCAGAAGCCAGTCTCCGCATCAGAGTACAGCAACATGGATCTAACCTTCACCTTCCTTTGCTTCCGTTCAACTCGCGTGGTCGTCGACCGACACTCACATTTACCTCTTCCACCACTACCCTGCCCCTTGAGCCATCTGAGACGGATCAGAACCCTTCGAGCTCGCATCAGACATCTTATTTCTATAACGATCAGACCGCGTTTCCTGCGTCCCTACCTACTCCCGCACTCTCATCCTCGTCACTCTCAAGTTATAATTTCCGTCCTGCTTATGTTCGGTCGAGCATCGACCTTGTCCGCAACGGGGATGTTGTGAATGAGGTGACTACCACCGTTAGCTCTGCTAGACGAGTTACCACTAGAGAACTTCGTCAGCTTGCTAGAGGAATGATTCCCACCCTCATTGCCATCGCCGTCGCCTTTTTATGTAGCTTTGGAATAGTCGTTGGTCTCCTCAGAGGTTTACCCATGTATGTGTCACATTTTTGTCTCTTGTCCAACTGCTCCTTCACTCACTCATTCTCCCCTCACGCTTTCTTCATTCTCCCTTTGAAACCCAGCCCACCAAGTCTGAAGGGAAGAATTCCGAAGTCCTCAGCCGACATTCAACATATTTCTTCAGCTATCAATCGCTACATGGAACACTCGACCTCTGGCTATGTCCATACTATGCTTGCTTTGGGTCTGGCTGGAGTGTGGACTCACGCCTGGAGTGTTCCTGGTTCGGTTGTCCTTGTCAGTCTCGATCGTTTGTCTTGTTGAATCTCTTTTAATAAATCAATAGAATAAAATGAAAGAGTTCACAAAAACTAAAGCCTTCTTTCTCCTCCTTCTTTTATCTTCTTTGACTTTGCTCTGAATCTCCTCGATCGCTCAGAACGTTCTCCTTGGTGCTCTTCTTCCTGCAATCCCTGCCGTGTTCTTTCTCACCTGCTCAACTACACTCGGCGGCTTTTGCTCCTACTTACTTTCTAGGCCTCTATCTCCGTTGATTACCTTGTTGTTTCCTACTCAACTCGCCGTTGTTCGGGCCTCGATTGCCTCGCCCGGCTTATGTACTAATGCTGGCGGCAGCAGGCAAACCGGTTTTGGGTCTGGCCCCTGGAGAAAATTGTTTATCATGCGAGCGACTGGGCTCGTCCCCTGGAGTGGGATGAATGTTGCATGTGGGGTGGTCGGCGTTCGGTGGGACGTATTTTGTGGGACGTTTGCAGCAGGTAGTCTCAGTTGGAACGTATGTGTACACCTTCACTTTTAAATCCTCGCCCCACCTTCCGTTCTTGCGCTCAAACTCTTTGTCTATCTCTTGCCTCTGTATTTTCTCTTCTGGCCAGTATGTGACGTCTCAAGTTGGCGCTCTGCTCATGCAGATCTCTCAACCGACTAACTCCTCCGCCGACCCACAGGCTCCAGCCCCATCGGAGTCGATCTCATCCCTCTTGCGAGACCCCAGCATCATCATTAAGCTCGTCGCTCTCTCTCTACTGTCTCTCGTTCCCGTTCTCCTCAAGCCAAAGACGACGGTTACTGTACAGGATGGCCGAGGACCGCCGATCGAGACATCCGCCTCTGCCGGCTGGTGGGCGTTACCCCTTTTAACGAGAATGGGCCGGGGTAGGGGCGCAGCCGGCGTGCTCGGTATTCTCCAACGATCTATCGGCTCCATCGGCGCCAAGGCCAGCAGATGGATCGGAGTCGACTGGATGCGTGGGATGGAAGAGGGTGTTACCAACACTGGTCACGTTCGAGAAGGTCTGGTGTCTGGAACTCGCTAAGAGGGAGTAGACTAGGCATCTTGTTCTTCTTCGTATATCTTTACATCTCCCATTTACAACTCCCTTCCGACTAACTCACTCAAGAAACTCCCAGCTTTGCCTTTATCCCTTCTCTTCGGGTTTTTACATGCAGGCACGGTCTCTCTTTCATTCATTCCTAGACCGATACATGATCAGCAACGTTACTATCTCTTCTGCATATTTTACTTGCCTAGTCAATCCTTTCACGTATCTTTGGGTCGTTTTCTGCTTGCATATTTTGACTTTCACCATTTGTCTCATACAGCCTATTCTCATCTTACTTCTCTACCCTATAATTGTATCACTACTCCATACATCTACCATATAGTCGTATTGCATGCTCATCACTAGTAAGACCTGGTGATTGTCACTCAGAGTACGAGGATGAGGGTTTCGATCAATCATTTCCATCTGAATCTGTTGGGGATAATAAATAAACCAAGAAAACTCACGTGACCACCTGACGAGATACGCTAGGGTTGATATAGCCACTGTCCTGTCCTACATCCTCCGCCCGGCCGGTCAACCGATGACGGGAACAAACTGATCTACACTTCAACACGCAAAGTCTAGCGCTTCTTCTCTAACTAAACCACATCCGCTACTCTTTCGATCTCGACATCCATCCGTGTAGAAGTCATCAGTCATGTCCTATAATCACTATCTTCCAAAGAAACTTGAATTCAAAGTCAAGAAGCATCATGGAACGACCGGAGCCATCATGATCGCCGGGTTCCTCCTGCCTCCTCTTGGTACGCGTCTCCTTCTGATTTCTATTCTCTTCCTTCTTCTTCTGTTTCTTTCCGTTTTTCTTTCTCGTTCTTCAATTGTTCTTCTGCCGATGGATCTCTCATACACCAACTATATGCTTACATTTCGGTCCTTCGTTCGTTCGTTGCTGGCGTTTATCTGGGTCAAAAAGCGGTCGCGATCCGTTTCGGAATTGGCAGCGATTTCTTCATCAATGTCTTATGTACAATCTGTGGCTGTGAGTTTCTGGCTAGCCTAATTTGACGAAAAGTCGTTTGCCTTTTAGGGGAGAATGCTCATATCTTTCACACCTGTTTTGGGGTGTTCTTTCCTACTTTCAACAGATTTCCCCGGTCATGGACACAATTTGTACGTCTACACGTCGTAAATTCTCAGGTTAGGAGAAGTGATCTTGGCGAGACTCTGAGCTCAGATATACTCACAGCCGTCCGTCTCGGGAATTTCTTCTTTTTATCTCATCTATGCAAACACCAACACTGTCAGCTATATCCAGAACATTCGAAACAACACTAACAAAACCCGAACGCCCAAATGGGCGTTGAAAGCAGGGCTAGTGGATGATTCTGAACAGCAGAGAAAGAAGGCGAAGAATGCATGGTCCGGGAGGCAAGATCATCTTCAATTCTCAAGAAGGCGTTTTTTCCTCTCTCTCACGCTGGTCTTCTGTTGTGTCATTTCCGTTCGTTATGAATTAATCCGAGAATCTCCTCCTTTTTGGTTCAATCATGATACTCTCCAGATACGAAGAGAGAAACGCACATTCGACTTTGGAAGGTCAGGATTACGAAGAAGGCCAAATTGCAGATGTCCTGGCCAACCCAACCGACACCTCGATGGTCGGTGGAGGAGGTGCGAGCAGAGGTCAAGAAAACAGGCTTTGGGACGAGAACGAAGTCGAGTTCTACAACGAAGGCATGTCATCGGTTTTCTGATCTTCCTTTGCTGTGCCGTTTTGTGATAGACAGGCCGCTTTTTCGTTGCAGTTCCTAATAACTGACCTCTCTCTCTTCCCGTGAATCGTCTTTTCTCGTGCCACGACTACCTCATCTCTCGTTTCTACTCTAGGTGAAGCTCCTAATCAACGACACCATCACTACCCGATGAACTTTGAGGGAGCCGATACCTCCTCGCGTAGTCGACCTTCTCAGTATTCCTTCGACAACACAGTGGACGAGCCTAGGAAATCTAAGAAGCTGAGCAAGAAGCTGTCGAAGAAACAGGTCAACTATGATGATGATGACGTTCCCGCTTGGGGCGAAACTTACGGGGCTGTCAGTCATCTATCGCTTTCTCCCCTTGTCTACTTGATCACACGGGCGATATTTCTTTGAGCAAACGCACACAAGGATGTCTCAAGATCACTGACATCGAGCTTTCACCCTCCTGTTTGTGTCCCTCTTGTGTTACATCTTTAGCCTCGACGAAACCGAGCTCCTTCCGGCTCGTCTCCTTCCTTGGTATCCAACTCGTCTGGAGGTGATCATAGCCGAGTGAATAGCTCAAGACCCCGGAATGACTTAGACCATCAGTTCTGAGTAAATTTGACGTCTTATCCTTTATGGTTTCCATACGCTACTTCTTTTTCTTTTTGCATTTTGCTGCTTCTATCCGTTTCTCTATCCTATCTTATATTAACCCGGCTTTGTGATTTTGTCGGGATATTTCAAAAATTCGTTTTGTTGCTATTCATTCGTGATTGATCAGTAATACCCATCGAAAATATGCTTGTAGAATTCGATCAGAAGCAGATAATGATTTTATAAGATTCAGATGCAAATCGCTGATATCGCGAGAAGTTCAAGCTGTGTGGGCCATGAGGTGCACGATGTAAAGATCATATCATCTCAGATAGTCTTCCCATGTACCATCGCCCACTTCAACAGTCCTTTTATTTCTCTCCAATTCTTCTCTTCCACGGTCTGTCTCTCCCGTTCCGATCCTGCTCGACCAGCATACTCGCAATCCAGGATGAACTGCTTGGCTTCCACCTTAGCTTTTGCTAGGTCACCTTTAGAGTCTGAATACGCCTCTACGAGGAATGGGTGAGACAAGAGTGGAACCCATTGAGTTGCGTTCCAATACCCGTCGGCCACGTCCTCGGGCTCTTGTGAAAGCGATCCTCCTTCAGATCGATGTAGGATTGTATGCAAGCTGAAGATCAAGATGGAAACATTAACAGCCACAAATCGCCGATTAGCGTGGTCAACAGAAGGGTAAAAGAGATTGGAGGGATCTGTAGATTCCGATGGTCGAGAGAAATTGACATACTAATCGAATATCCCTTGTTCCTCTTTCTCGTGGTCCTGAAGGATCATATGTGGAGCGTCCCAATCAGAGTTGAGAAGGTGGAGGGCGGGTAGAGCGCAGATCGGAAGATGATCATCATCTTGGTACGAAAGAGAATAGCGAGCGAAATAAATATATCGATACATCAGCCTAAAAGACAGTTCGACGAGAGCAAGCCAGGGTAATGACTGACTAGCATCTATTTGGCCAACGAGCGAGGAATCCCAAGATGTTCCTTTCGCCGGGTTGACGGGACCTGGACGTCGTAGAAGCAATGGATGAAAGCGAGCCTGTAGTTAAGACAGACACGAAGCAATCTCAGCACTAACGGCAAGTTGTATTGAGAACCTGCTATGAATCACTCACAGGAATCTTGGCCAGAAGGAAGTCTTGAAGGATTCGATCTGTCTGTTCTTGGCCTGAAAGCGAGGTCGAAGCGGATGTTTTTGACATAAGCGACTCTACGGAGATGTGGTTTTAGATAAGCAGCTCAGATATATGTATCAAGAATGACACGGATGAGCGGAAGAGGATGATACGGCTGAGCGATGGTAGTACGCTGTTCGACCAGGATGGCTAGAAGGAGCTGATCGGGAAACCCAAGTCGAGCCGATCGTCATAGGAAAAAAATAGGAAAAAAATTCTTTATAGCTTTTTTGATTATCGATCGATCCATCTATTCTATCATTCTCGATTAAGACTCAAGATCAAGCTGCTCATAAAGTGTATCATTCGGATGGTGCATAGTATAATCACATAACCACCTTTGTCTTCTTTCCCCTCTTCTCCGCTCCTCCAGGCTCTTCGTTTGCCCTCTTGACCTCGGCTGCATCCTCTCGGAGCTTGTCCAGGTTGAGATCCTCCTCAGCCCATTCGAGCACAAGATGTCGACCAAGCAAATGAGTATGCTTGAGGGCAGCCATAGCCGCTTCGGCTTCTCGACGCGAGAAGAAGTCGAGGAAGGCGAAACCTCGACCCTGTGCGTTGAATTTCTTGGGAAGACGGACGGACTTTACTTGAGCATACGCACTGAAGAAAGTGTATTCAGATGGTCAGATTAGCAAGCCACAAATACCGACGAGCAAAAGGACGAAAGAGAATCATGGTACGAACGTAAAGAGCTCTCGGATATCCTTCTTGGTGGCCTCGAACGGAATATTCTTGACCACCATCTTTGTCGTCGTCTCTCTCCACCCCTTCTTCCCTCCTTCCTTCTTCTTGTCATCGGTTCCTTCCATATCATCATCTTCCGTTCCTCGCTTCGCGAAGCCAATCTCAAGCGCATGGCCCTCAAGCTTGAAACCGTGCATAGCGACCTTAGCAGCCTGAGCGGCTTCGGCCGAACCAAATCCAACAAACCCGAAACCCATGCTCTGTTTTTGTCCAGGTCGTTTGGGATCCGGCTTGGTCTGAACTCGAGCAAACGAAAAAGAAGCCAAGTGGGAGAAAGTGCTAGTGAGGAGCGCCGTGGTGGTGGTAAAGTTCAAGTTCTTGACAAACAACGTCGCATTTGGCGCAGCCGTCTTGGAAGCAGCTGCTTCGTCATCATCGTTGGTGACGGTAACGTCGGACGTAGCAGAGGCCACAGCTGGAACTATCTTAGTTTTAGGCACTCCATTGAATAGTCCTTTCGGACCTTTCTCGAGGTATATGATCGAGTTGCCCATTCGCTTGTACGCAAGCGCTTTGAATGCGGCTCGAGCTCCAACTGCGTCGACAAACTCGACAATTGCCATCGTTCCCGCCGGCGGAAGAAGCAGTCGGACAATCTCGCCATGAGCGGCAAACATCTCGGTGAGTGTGGCATGGGTTGTGCCGTAAGGGATGTTCTTCACTAGCAAAATCGTAGGAGAACGAGGAGTAGAAGGTGAGAGAGAATCTAAGAGAAGTCCTTCCTGTAAGAGTCGATAAGCACGACGAAGTCCTAATCAGTAGACGATACAGTTCAAAATCGTTCTTTCGAGGGACCTACCTCTTCAAAGTACTGCTTAGTCTCCTGAATGACGTGGGTCTCGGCCAAAGCAAGCTTCACAGCTGCGTTACCAGACTCGGAGTTGAGAATGTCGGCTTTGGAAATGTTCATCCTATCAGCAATAGAAGAAACTACTGCATCACTCTGATATAATTCAAAGCCAGGACTGTTAGTGAATGGAAATGGCTGTGACATCATGTTTGAATTATATGACATACGTTCATGAACAAGAACCCCCATTCGAACTCTCTTCCTTCACCCATAGCGTCCGCCTTTTTCTTGTCCTTCTTCTTGTCCTTCAAACTCTTGTTCTCAATATCCGCGTTGCCACCCAAAGGCGCTCGTCCGGGTAGGATGTGCAACAGACGTCCCATGAAGCTAGACCCATCGAGCTTCTCCCAGGCGGCGAGCGCAGCTAGATTGGAGTCAAAGAGGACATATGCAGTTCCCAGTGGCTTGGGGGGTACAGAATTCGAATGAGGAAGGTGGACAGAAGCAAGAGAACCAAAGGAGCTCAACAGTTGACGGAGGTCCAAATCGGTGCATGAGAATGGTAAATTACGAAGGAAGAGTCGGGATGTTGAAAGAATCATATCTTGAGGCTGTTTTACAGTAAAGGTCATGAGAGAGATGCGAGCGGTAGAAATATCCTCAGTAATAAGTCCTGAACGTTCAAGCGACAGGAAAGAATCTTGAAAAAGGAAGCCGAGGCAAACAAGAGAAGCGTTCGAGAGAAAGTACAGTAATCCTTACAGTTTGTTCTTCCTGACTTCCATCGACAGCTTTCCCATCAGCACGCACGACCTCGACCTCCTTGGGCTTGTCATCCACATGTTTACGATCGCCTTCCGTCTCTAGCTCGTCCTCTACTTTCCCACTCATCATCTTCTTCATCCACTCAGAGTCGTCCATCTCGGCCTCTCCATCATCTTTCTTCTCCTCCTCTTCTATTTTCGGAACAGGCTCAACTTTATTAATGCCTGCATTGGCAGCATCAGCGGCCGCGGCAGCAGCTTCATCAGGAGGCAGGTCTTCCCATGATCTTCCTCCATCAGCCGTGCTAGCTCGCTTAGAAGTGGCCAACTGGATGAATTCTTCTTTTTGATTCTTGTCTTTCGTGGAAGAAGACTTTTTGAGCCTCTTAGACATCCCAGGTTGGTCCACAGGCTCACGAGTGGAAGCAGGAGGAGACGAAGGTCGTTTAAGTGGTCGGGATTCCGGAGTAGGCAGGTGATTCGGTCGAAGAGTCATCGAAGCTTTGGACTGAACGTGTTTTTGAAACAGAAAGCAAAGCATCCTCAAGATCTCTTAGTCCTGAACGTTCTCCATGATAGCCAAACAGATTGTAGGTGTGGGTTTGAAAGAAAGAAGAACTCACGTCGTCTACTAACTCGGCCTTCAACCGACTTCCTTCAAGCCATGCTCCATTCCACCAATGAACCGCTCTTTGAGCTTCATCAGACGACTTGTAGCCTACAAAGGCAAATCGTCGTTTGGATAGTAGCTTGAGGTCAGTGACGGAAGAGCCGGGTGGAGGCAACGGGGTGGTGGAGGACGAAGGGGCCGAAGCGGAGGCGGAAGATAGGTGAGACCGAAGCGACTCAGGGGTAGTTGTTGGGGGAAGATTAAGAAGAATAATACGAGTTGACCTAGCGGCGCACAACCGAGTATGTCAGCTTGTAGCTTTTACTAGAATCGTGCTATCAAAAAAACACAGAAGAACTCACATGGTGTTGTTGATGAGGATGTCGAAAGCGAGGTCGCTTGCTTCAAAAAAAATGTAAAATATTAGAAGACTTTGAAACTTTTTCGCTCTTATGCGACGCGCAGCAATAATATATCTTCTATCATTGAACATGCTCGTTTTCCCAATACAATGATCAGATATGTTCTACGACGCTATGACCAACATACAAGGAGAAGGGTATGAATGGAGATTGTCTTAGAAGCCCTTGCTGGTGCATTTGATCAGTGAATAGGTTAAAAATGTGTCGTTAGGACGTATACGCCAAAAGTCACATTAGTTGAAGGACTCGGTATGTGCTCTGAATAGTTTGGAAAGAGCTTTCATAGAGACGTTTTTTTAAGAACAAGTGGAACAAAGATCAAGTGTTCCAAATATGGAAAAGTCAGCCAAGGTCAAGCATGTTCATATCATTTAATTTCTTCAGTCTGCTTTCATGGATCCGCCTTCTTCGGCTCGGGATCCTCGGCTTTAGCTTTCCGGTTGGCCTTGAGCCGATCCAGGAGAAGGGTTGTTCCCAACAAAAGCGAGTTGCGCTCTCCCACCGTTGAGTCTCCACAACCCGCCCACCGAATCTTGAGGTTTTCGTCCTTCGCAACACGGAAAGAGGGAAGCATAGTTTAGTGATGTTAAGCCCATGATTGAAGAAGTCGAAACAAGAACGGAACTCTGGACATACTACCAGATATACATAACCAGCCAAGTTATTCACAATTCCCATCATCTCATCCTCAAGCGAGCTCTTTAGATTCTGAGTCGAGATGATGTAGTTGTCGTGCTGGTCCTTCGGGACAATCTCACGAAGGTTCGATATGAAGAAGGTCTGCATCCAAGCCTTGACTGGCAAGTTTTGGAGTGATACCTGTGTTGAATGTATCGATGAAAGTAAGAAGGTATTCGAGATCACGGAATATGTCATCATAACATACTGAGCAGAATGCCAGGTCGCTTTCGTCCTTGTATTCTGTTCGGACGGCCTTGACGAATGCCTCACATTGTCTCTGGTCGTACCAACAGATTCATGAGCGAAAACAGGTCAGACTGGTCTTGCAAAAACCCTCACATCACGTGGCGAAGAATAGAGAAGAGAAAACGCTCACCGCTTGAGGAATCGTTCCGAGTATAGATAGTACGGTAATTTTGCCTTGGCAGATGTTTGTTGTATGTGTCTTTATCTCTGGATGGGCCAAGGTCTTACCGTACAGATTGGGCAGATATAAAGCTTTCTATTTGTCATTTGGATAAGGGCAGGGTCGAGAGACGCATATCAGATCCACAAGCCGATCAGAGACGAAGAGAACATGAACGTATCAACGAACGTCTTCTTTGAATAGCGTTTTTGGTGCTAACCACCCTTTTCCACCTCGACTGGAGGCAGCCTCTTTGATGTTTCTCAGATTAGATCTACCGAACTCAGCGAGACTTTATAAGAAAGAGAAGGAAGATTCAACAAGGGGAATCAGTCAGCTAATCTGCCAGTGGTAAACCATACACATCACGTTCACTTACATTGCCTGAAGTTTCGCTTTTCGAAAGTCAGAATCCAAGCTTGGTACTAAAGCCTGCAACCAAGTAATCTCCTTTGCCTCTGGCTTCTCTGGTACACCCAATGTTCTGGCCAACCCAGGAAGAGACTCTACATTGGCTTTCTTGGGAGTTGGCGAGGGACCAGGTGTAGCCTCGGATGAAGACGAGTGAACGAAAGGTTTGGCAGGTAGTTGAGGAGAAAGCACTTGGTGAGGAGCATGCTCAGGGACGAAAAGGTCGGCTGATGACCTGACAGATGCAGGGTTAAGGACTGCTGGAGGAGGTGTCGGAGGAGGTGTCGGCATTGTTGGCGGTGCGGGGGGAGGAAGGATAGTAGCCGGAGGTTGATCATGATGCTTATTTGCAGATGGAGTAGTAGTAGCAAACATTCTATAGAGGCTCAGAGGTGCAGATTGAGCCGGATACCTAGAGAGAATCCGGAGAGTGTTCAACCCGCTCATTTCGAGTTGTTCTGTGATTTAGATCAAAGTATAATAGCGGTTTATTGCAAGGTGAAGGGCGATGATGGTAGTGGCGATGGTAATGTTGTAGCAAAAAGGTGCAGATAGTGATTAATAGAAAATCTCAAAATTAAATACGCGACTACTTCATGATTCCTATTCAATTATATACCCATCCTCTTTCATTCATCATTCGAATTTGAACACGACTACTGAGACACTCTCCTGTTATATAAATTTGTGAGATACATGATGAAGACCGCATATATATAACTACATGCGTTCAATACAATGAACCCGACGGGAGGCAGTTGAGCTTGCTTATGCGTTGCAACCAGCCATGTCTTGGTATCGGTCTCCTATGATGTCGATATCTTTCATCAACTTTCGGATCGCGTCATGTTCATCCTTGGAGATCTTAACGGAGACAGCCTGGTTATTGTCCTCCAAGTCTGTGGCGAGCGGTTACAAGAAAAGACGAACAAGAAGGAATGTCAGTGCCTCTTAGTCATGGTCATAAAAAAGTCTTTGATGATGTGGTCCTGACATTTGACTCGCTTAGTCCCAGGAATAGGTATAGCTCCTTGGTCCATCACCCAGGCTAACGCAAGCTGATTCGCAGTGACATTCTTCTTTGCAGCGATCTAAATACAGGCGAAACGGACAAATCACGGAGAGAAGGCGTGTCTGAAGAGTGAATATCTGAAGGACGTACGTTCGCATCGGAAGAACATCTGAACGTACCTCTTTAAGACCGGCCACAAGATTCATATTGGCATGGAATGCATCTCCCTGAAATCGAGGGAGAGCCTTTCGGACTGATTGCCATCAACGGTCGATATAATCATATTCATGTTGAGCAACTGGATAGAAAATGAGAACGTTGTTGGGGTGGAGAAGATTACATACAGTCATCCTCAGGAATATCTTCAGAAGACTTCCAGGTGCATCCGATGATCCCGCGTCCGAGAGGCGAGTAGGCAATCAACTTGATGTCCAATCTATGCGCGGAATATTCATCCTCATCAATTTCAAATATGGTCTGATATGATGCGATAGCCCATAGTTAACACTAGAAACGTACTCCTGACAAGCATCGAGAACTCCATTCGTCTCCACATCTGGTGTAAATATCGAATACTCCCACTTATCGGTGAATCAGAAAGACATATGTTGTCAGTGCAATCACCGAGTTGAGCCAGCGTGGTCACGCGCGAGACGGTCAACCTACCTGAACGGCATGAATCTTAGCGATCTTGCTAGCTCGTCGAAGAGTATCAGCCGAACATTCGGAAAGGCCGATGTGCCTAATTTTACCGGCCGTTTGAAGTTCTTTCATCGCTCTGACGGTATCCTCGATGGGTGTCTTAGGGTCAACTCGATGCTGATCTATAGTGCGACGGGCCCGATCAAAATCCCAACAGTCAAAGAATTGAGCGTTATAAACGATAAGAACATAGCACTCACAGTATAGATCAATCACATCTACTCCCAGTCTCTTGAGCGAGGCCTCACAAGCACTCTTGACATATTCTGGATCTCCGCTCACTCCTTCAAAAGAACCTCCTGGGCCGCGAAGAATTCCGAACTTGGTACAGATGAAGATCTTGTCCCGGTCGGATTTGAGGAAGGACGCAAGGAATTTTTCGTTCTCGCCGCTTAAAGATCGAGTCAGAAGGGGAAGATCGTCAGACACGTGTATTATTTGAACAACTGCGTATGAGGAATATTCTGAAAACACTTACCTGCCGTACATGTCGGCCGTATCGATGAAGGAGCAACCCCTGTTTTAACAGCAACATGGTTTACATGTTCGACAAGCCATTTGTTATACATCCAAAAGAAGAAAGGTTGAGTAGTGTGAATAAACTAACTGATCGATGCAAGTTTGAACCGTCTTCTTCGACTCTTCTTCATTACCCTGGCCGTAGAACTCGGAAATTCCTATATTAACCACACAAAAGAATGTGATATTTTGAGATGTACCCTGTAAGTTGCCGTTATTATTGAATCTATGGCGATGCAGGCAGATCACACAGCCTCACCCTTTATCGTCATAAGAAAATACATCAAGTCATAAGGAGAGCTTAAGTGTGTTGATCTAATAATATTAGTGTCTCATTGAGAAGAATAGGAAGGTTCCGAACCATAGCTCCGAACCCAATTTTGGAGACCTGCTGGCCGTAAAAGTCAATAGTGGGTATGAATGATTTGGTGGACATATTGTTGGTCAAGAGCAGTGAGTAAGTATGCGTAGAAGGATAGGTTCAAGAAAGAATATCCTGGCGTTCAGCATATATAAAGGTTTCCCGAGTTCGGAATCCTGACTTCTCGGAGATGGGAGTGGAGGTTTGAGAAGGTGGAGGTTCGATGGGGCGATGACGTTTTCTCTTGTATCTCCGGTCATTTTTGTGACTTAGTTTGAACGTCAAATCCCTGATTAAGAGGAATCTTTATTGCCTTAAATGAGATGGAAAAGTGTAATGAACAGTGGGCCAAGATATGCCAGGGTATCGAAGAGGATGATATGGATGCGAGCAGATGGGGCAGAGGAGTCATAGAGGATCATATGAGGAACAGCCCATCACTGAACCAGATTGATCCAATACTACACAATGAAAGTCTCAAATTCTGTCTGTATACATCTGATCGGGCGCACATTCTGGACGAGGCCAGAGCAACATGAAGATGTGTACACAGAGTCGGCGAGAATAGTGACATACTTCAAACAATTGACAACTTTGAAGAGAGAGACAGACAACAACTAGAGGATACAGACGAGAAGTCCAAGGAATCAGGTCATGTTAAAGTCATAGTCGAATTGATGAATCAATATATCATACAAATTTCAATTATCGAGCCGGATATGTCTTTCTGAACGACTGAGTAGGGATATTGTAGAAGATGGAAGATAACGAAAACACGGAATTCTTTAATATCATTCCTTATAGATTAGCAGAGCAGGAGAAAAGAACCAGACACACGGCTGAATGTTCAGTGTCAGCACATACAATTCATCGAGGCATATTTTATATAAACACTATTGAGGAGAAAACCAGACGGACCGCGTTCGGAAATACTATATAGACAAGAGGGAAGATGAGCAGATCATCCGGATATTGTTTTGTCGTGTATCAGTGGTAAGCAATTTGAGCAATCGAGGCGGACAAAGATGTTAGTATCGTTCTTTAAGATAGGTGGTATACAAATCGATGGTAAAGACACAATATCTATCGCGGAAGTATGTGCGCATCTTCAACATCGTGTGATGAGATCGTCTTGGCATGCTTAGATGTTGTCAATTGGGACCAATTTGAAAAGGTGGTTCTCAGGATGATATATCTGGAAGGATTGACGACGCGTTCAGAAAAGCAATCGAGTAGATGGAGTCGAGCATCTAAACCTCTGGGCACGAGTTAGTGTTCTCGCCGTTCTTTAATCGTTTTAGTATCGAGCGAACGAGACAACCTATAATCTGGATGGTCTTAAGATAACAGTATCAGTCAGGTCGTTACTATGGGGTTTGAATCCTTGATGGCAAACTGAAAAGAAAAGAAAAGAAAAGAAACTAATGCCTTTTCTTTCGACGCGTTTTTTCTTGTTTTGTTTTTTTATTTATTTATCTATTTTAATTTTATTTCTACCTTTCTTCGGCGTTGACTCCTTTTCTGACCGACACATCGACCTTCAAGATACATACACATCGACCAAACTTATCCTTTCCTCTCTTCTCCTCTTCTGTCGTTCGCTTTTGCCAGCAGCATGGCTTCTCCTAACCCCTGGGCGACTTCGTTCAGGCAACAATTACAGGATGATTCGAATCATCTGGATAACCTTCAGGAAGCTATCGATACTATCGGTTATGGCTGGCTCAACGGTTACATGGACGCCGTGTTCTCTCACCGAACAGAAACCGCTCGACCGTAAGTGCCTTTTGCATCTCTTTGGACTCTTATACTCTCTTTTCTGTTCATGTTAGCAATGAGGGAATGGTCATTTTCGTTAACTAACATCTTGTTGAGGTTTGTTCGCAACATATCTTGTCTGTGACCATCATTGTCATCGTCATCGTCATCGTTCACGTCTATCTCCAATCATAGAGCTATTGCCGAC
The DNA here is from genome assembly GCA_014825575.1 of Phaffia australis. Classification (NCBI taxonomy): domain Eukaryota; kingdom Fungi; phylum Basidiomycota; class Tremellomycetes; order Cystofilobasidiales; family Mrakiaceae; genus Phaffia; species Phaffia australis. The sequence goes on from MVAH01000149.1 coordinate 19,106, forward strand.
CTCATCAAGACACCTTCAGGCAAAAGAAAGACGAAGACTACTACTCAGGCTGAAAGGATAGCCAAGGCAGAGCGAATCCGTTTGGTAAACCTCGAAATGGAAAATGAAGCTCAGACTCTGGCTAAGAAACCCAAGGTTCGTCAATAGCTTTCTTGCATCGTGCCATGATGGAATATCTTCACAAGGATGGGATGAGACTTGACATATCTGCTCGTGTGTCTGTATTTCATGTTTGCTTTGCTCATTGCATCATATATTGTTCCTTGATAGACGAAGAAGACGACGAAAAAACCGACGAAAAAGGCTGGATCTGCTTCTCAATCGGAATCCGTTGTACTAGAACGCGAATCCACCCCTCCGCCCACTCCTGCTCTCATCTCCTCCCCGCCGCAACAGCCGAGGCGATCGAAGCGTTCATCAGCTCCGCTTCAGGTCACAACACCTATATCCATTCCCTCGCCACCTCTAGTACTATCCGCTTCTATCCGTTTAACAGAACCAGTTCAGTCAATCGAGGAGGATGTGTTGATGGTCGAACCAGACCAAGCTTTAATCGAGATCCGCTCAGCAGATGCATACAAGACTCCGACAGCCATTCAAGATCAGACTAGAGCCGAAGACGAATACGAACCCGTAGAGCAGGAAGAAGACGCAGAGAGAGCGGAGGTCTTGGCAGAGATAGATGAAATAGAAAACGATCCAGAGGTCGAAGAGGCCATCGAGGCAACCGCAGTAGAGGAGGAGGAGAGGATACGGTTCGATGATCAACAAGCAGATGATGACGATGAGGTCATGAGCGATGGAACACAAGACGAAGAGGTGGAAGAGGTGGAAGAGGTGGAAGAGGTAGAAGAGGTAGAAGAGGTGGAAGAGGTAGAAGAGGTAGAAGAGGTAGAAGAGGTAGAAAAGGTAGAAGAGGTAGAAAAGGTAGAAGAGGTAGAAGAGGTGGAGGAACGACGAGATGGCGCAGTTGAGCCACAAGTCACTGTTCCTGAACCTTCACCACCGAAGATGAGAATCTCCGGGGCGCCCCACGAGGAAACGGAGGATATCAACACTGCCAGTACAGTCAAGAATATGGACGATCAGGACGAAATGGACGATCAGGAAGAGGTGGACGATATGGAGGAAAGAGAAGAGTTGGTTGAAGATAACCATTCAGATATCTCAACTCCACACACCGAACACGAATCAAGGGAGCAACCTCAAGACGCCACTGAGACGGTCAAGAACTCGAGAATTTCTAGTACTGCCTCTCGTGCTGATCATCAGCCGGCCGAGAGAAAGGTATCTCTTTCTGGTCCAAAGTCTGCTTCTGTTGTCACATCTCCGGCCCCCGCCCTGGGATTGGTCTTAGATTCTTCTACTGTTTCCCTCCCTCGAGAGGTTCTTCAACCGGCCGCTGCGCCATCTCCCAAATCCCAAGTGCCTCCTACGCCCATTGTTCGGCCTGTTGTTCACAGCTCCTGGCTGAATAAGGTATACAACGGGCCAAGCGCCTCGAGTCGACTCTCGCAAACCGCCACATCGTCTGCGATGGACAGACGCGAGAGTGCCTTACCCTCTGCTACGAGTCTTGGCCTAAGTCGGATTTCTGGCATTGGGGGCGTCAGAGGAGTCCCTTCATCGAAAAGAAAGTCTGGAGATATGTTCGAAACCGAGCCCTTCTCTCTGATGACCCCAATCGAGCAACCGATCAATCCAACTGCCCCGACCGAAGAGTCTGCTCGTCCTTCAAAAATCTCAAAGACAGACGATCAACCTTCTTCCACCCTTCCTATGCTCTCAACCATCAGAGCTTCTATTACTGGTTCATCGAGCGCTCAGAGCTTAACATCTCCTGTGGCTGCCTCTGTCGATGGCCGAAGTCGTCTTCAACAAATGATGGACGAGATGAAGGCCAGAGAGGAAGCTGTCAAGGAGAACGCAAGGAATCGATGGGCTGGAGGATCTGTAGCTTCTTTAGGACTCGGTACAGTAGGACGGATGAGTTCGGTTTCGAATACGTTGCTTGGCTCCACTAGTAGAGCGACTGTGTCTGGCGCAAACGGATTCTCTCTCCTGACTGTCGAACCTCCCACTCAGGAATCGTCCCCTGTGCCTGAACCGGCACCTGCTGTCACTCAGGAGAGTGAGCAAATCTTAACCAGAGAGATCTTACTCGATCAGGAGGCGCCTCCTGCGCCTGAAGATCCATCCTCATCCGTCAGGGAGCATTCGTCTTCTGTTCGAGAGCGTTCGTCTTCTCCTCGTAAACGATCTATCTCTCCAGTGGAAGATGAGGAAGAAGCGGCTTCTCCTCCGCATGAAGAGACCCCCCTTTCGATCGCTCCTTCGCCCGCACAAGATATTACTTCTTCTAGAGAACCCTCTCCGCCTCCACTACCTCCCCCTGTCCCTGTTGTTCAACCGAAAGCTTCTCTCCCTCGTTCCGTACCGTTTTCGCCCAAGCATTCGACCACTCGAAATGTACCATTCACCACACCACCCACATTCTTTGACGACGATTTGATCATTGTCGTCGATGAGACAACTACACCTGCCAACAGTCCCCCTGCTCTAGCTCCTGCTTCTCATTCACATGTTGCTGCTGCTACCTCCTCTTCTGCGTTGGCCCCTCCTACTGAACAACTCTGTGCACCCGAGTCTGCGCCAGCGAGCGTATATGCACAAGGCGCCAACTTTGCTGCCAAGGTTCTGGGAAAGAAGCCTAAGGTGGACCCGCCGAAGAGTGTTCAGTTGGCTGCTGAGGCCGCTAAAAAGGTGAGAACGCTTTTATGTCTCCTGTGTTGAGAATTCGATCTACAAGTACCGATATCTGATATGAATATTGCATGCTACAGGAACAAGACCTCAAAGACCGCAGAACCGCTATCAGCAAGGTGCATGAGCAGACTAGAATGCGAGCCGCTGCACAAAAGGCGGCCGAAGAGAAGGCGAGAGAAGAGGAAGAGAAGCTCAAAAAGGCTCAGGAAATTGCTGATCGGAAGGCTAGAATGGCCGATGTTGAGAGGAAACGAAAGGAGCGAGAGGAGAGGGACAAGAAGACGAGAGAAACTAAGGTAAGTCCGCCCTGTACTTCCCTGGCAAGCCAACGTACTGACTGATACATTTTGTCTATCGTCCTAAGGCTCGAGCGGCGGAAGATGAAGCCAAGAAACGTAAGCAGGCGGCTGAGAAGGCATTGTCCGCCTCAGCGCCCAAATGGCTCGCTTCCTCGACTGGTTCCAAGGGCTCAGCGACTGCTAATCTTCCAAACAAGCCGGTTGGTGGCTTGACTTCTTCAGCCAGCAAAACCAAAGTGAATCCGTCATTCCGTCATCTTCCTCCGTCCTCCGGTCCGTCTTCACTGCAGTTCTCGACGTCAAGCCTATCCCAACAGCAACCTCAACCCTCTCAATCTCAGTCTAATGCGGGGCCTTCGACAATCCGTGTCATCAACGGGATTGCCAGTGGTCCAGTTCGTCTGTCGGACATGGCCAAGACTCAGAGCAACAGGACATCTCAAGCTCAAGGTGGGCAATCTGTTCTTCAGGCACAACGGCGTGCGCTCATCCTCGCCCAATCACAATCCAAGCTGCCGGCAGGTGAGCAAAATGGAGAGTCTGAAGCGATCGAGCTGCCCGATATTGCGAGTGAATACTCGGACTCGGAGGATGAGGATCGAGCGCAGAAGCATGCGCAGTTCCCAGTTTGGACCACGTCTCCATCAATGAAAGCTGCTCTGAAAGAGCAGGAAACTTTTAATCCAGATGATATCTTCGGACCGATGAAGCCTCTTGCTATGGGTGCGTTCTGGTCTCGTTCCTGGTTTCTTGTATATGCAGGCGATATTGACTGATATTTCTGTGTGTTTCTTTGTTGTTTCGATCTATTAACAGAGGAAGTCTTCCGAGTCAAAGCAAGCAAATTCCGACCGAGAAGTAGTTCAGCAAACTGGTCAAAAGATGGTATCACCGCCAGAGAAGAGGCCGAGTATGCCAAAAAGATGGGATTCAAGAAGCTTCAATAGTCATTCTTGTTCTCCTTCAACCTTGTCTCGTTTCATAGCTTTGTTTCTGTGTTGCCTCTTCGACATGTTGTTCTTTTTAAACTTCTTTCTGCATGTTCAAATTACGCGCGTCTTAATTTCATTCTGCCTACATACTTTCACCATAAGGACTTTTATAAATTCTATCTTACCCATCATCGCATATACCAACTTATTTTACAAGAAACTATTCATCGTTATCATCGTGTGACTCTTCAATGTATGAATCAATCAATATCTACATCATATTGTTGGGAGGTATATAATTCTCTTCAATCTGCAGTTCACTGCTCGGCGATATTCTAATTGAAATCCGAAGAACTCGACACATACTCTAATCTTATTATTGAGCCCTGTTCGCGCCAGAGTGTTCTGCAGAGTTCTTTACACTGCTGGTCCCGACGAGAAAAGAAGAAGAAACAGGACAATTTTGTACTGATCAGTCTGTAGACTATAGGGATTTATAGCAACAGATTAATGACCGTTCAGGTTTATAGACAAAGATCAAGAGTTTAGAGCAATGTTAGGGTTAGCGGAGTTTCAACCTGATCTTCTGTGTAAAAAAAAGGGCAAAAATTGAACGGTCAAGGTTCCTTTGCTCACCCTCACAGCGATTCAGATTTTTTCGGAGAGTGTGTTGTACTCACCTATATCCCTCTTTCCTTCGGTGAAGTCTTAACTTTTGTTGTTGTTGAGCTCCCTTGGTATCATGGTTGCATACTATGATGAGGTCGAAATTGAGGATTTCACTTGGGATGCCACCAAGCGAGTCTTCCACTTTCCCTGCCCTTGTGGCGACCGATTCGAGATTTCCAAACTCGATCTGAGGGACGGCGAAGAGATTGCTACATGCCCTTCTTGCTCGTTGATCGTTCGGGTTATATTTGATCCTGTTAGTGGAGTTGTGTCTTTACATTGGGGTTTCTTCGAAGCTTGGGGTTTTGTAACTTAACACGCTCTTGGGGTTTCCTTTTTTTTTCTCTGCTTTTCCAAATTACACAGCTCGATTGGGAAGATTATGAAGACTCAGAAGAGGAAGACGACGAGGGCGAGGATGTTCCCGGATCACCTGCTTCCTCCACGGTCTCTTTCCACTCTGCTGCGTCTGAGACTGTCAAGGCTGCCTCTGATAATGTCGATGTAGTGGCTAAGGGTCTTGAGCTTGTCGGATTGAAGGACAGTGACTAGTTCGCTCTTGTTCATGTCTTCTGTCTTTTTCTACGCCAGACTGTTTTATCACCTTGTGAGTTTTCTCCCTCTGTTCAATCCACCATGATCAAGAAAAATCTGGTCCAAATTTTATCAAGGATGATAGTCATAAATGCATAGTTCAATCAGACTCCTCTACTAGGGAACTGCTGAATAACATCATCGAAATTAGTCTTTCACCCCTATCTGAACATCTATCGCTTATCTCTGAAAGTTTCTCTTGACCTTGCACCTGTCTGGACAAGCCAGTACTGACTCTGTCTTTGTCTCACTTTGATAAGGTAGTGATACCAAGGTGCTCTGCAATTTAACCACCTGAGAGCTCTACGGCTTCAATGCCATCAGGTCAGTAGATCATATATTCGACGTCCTTCCTCTCCCCTTCCCTTGCCAGGGGTTTCAATGATGAAATATTTCTCAGACCTGTTCCGAATCTACTGAGGACAAAAAGCCGTCATCTCAAACTTAACTCGACACCTCTGATCAACCCCTGGCATTTCAGCTCTTCTCCGTCATTCAAGATCAGTATATTCTCTTCGGTAACTGATGCTGACTGGCCTCCCTTCTCTTTGACATGCGTTCATCAATCTGGAACATCAGTGAAAGCCAAATCTTGTCATTTCATTCGATCGAATTAATCAATGATCCCTATGCTCCATTCGTTCGGTTTCTTGTGCGTACATATGCCTGTGAAGGGTCTGGATACTTGTCTCGGAATGATGTAGCTCTTTACAGCGTTGTAAAACGATAGGATGTATGCTATCTATGTGTATCGAACTTATTGACTTAGCACAAAGAGAAATGAGAACATGAGACACAACGAACTCACGTGCAGAGTGACTAAGCAGACAAATCACATGTCAAGCTTACCACTTTCGTGTCAGGCTCAGTAGGATTTCTGTTTCGCTCCTAAAACATTTTTCGATTTCTCCTCGCAGACATACCATCAATCCACCTTCGACCCCAACTCTTTCACCTTTGTAGTGCTTCTTTCTTTCACAATGGATCCGTTCAAACTGCTTACACAGGGCACACATTTTTCTAAGAAGTCAAACAAGAACAACCAGGTTCAAGCTCTCTTCAAATCTGCACAATCAGCCACCCCCGTCGCCCCGATTACTACTCCGGATTCATTTGTTCCCTCGACCTCCCAAGCTTTACCTGCTGCACTCGACTTTTTCAATGTCGGTGCTGATGTTGGAACTGGACAAAGTGAACCAGCAGTCGACGGGAAGAAAAGGAAGCGAGAGGAAAGGCCGATAAGAGCGGTTGCTCCTCGAATCCTACCGACACCCACACACCGAGTAAACTTAACAGGCAGAGCTGCACCGATCCCGTTGGCCTCGCTTGAAGAGTTTGTCGAACTACACTCGCCGCCGTCATATATCATCAGGAATCTAGCCGAGATGGGAATCACTGAGATGAGTGAAGTTGGAAGAGGTGCGGGAAGTGTGATTATGGCTGTGAGTTTATAAGACGTTGGTTATGTCAGCTACTCAACAAACAGAAGGTTTGTATCTGGCGTCTCTTTGGCTGATCTTATGCTCATATGCTTTGTGGCTTCTTCTCTGCGAAAAATCTACAGGGTCGAGATCTTACTGCTTTGGCTCCCACCGGATCTGGAAAGACAATTTCTTACCTGCTCCCTCTTCTCACTCTGCTTCGTCAACCGGTGTCATCCCTCAAATCCGCGTCCAAAGCGTCTACCTCTTCATCATCCGGTCCGACTTCGAAATCACCTCGCGCCCTCATCGTATCGCCCACTCGAGAGCTAGCTCTTCAGATTCAGAACGAATGTGCCAAATTGACAAAGGGACGAAAGTGGAGGACGGTGGTGTTGAGTAAAGCTAATCAAGATTCCGTGGTCAACGGCGATGTCGGTTCGTTCATTCGTCTTCGTTCTGCAATGTCCAGTGCGAGAAAGGTGCGCGAAGGAGAAGGACTTGATCACTGAACGCTTGGTTCTTCTTCGTTACATTTGGCAGACATCCTGGTTTGTACGCCTCAAAGGTTGATGCAGACGATTAAGGACAAATCTTTGTCTTTGGAGTCGTGAGTCCTTGAAATTTATCACGAACGCGCCTGCATCACGAAAGTAGTGCTGACTGCTACAATCGTCCTTGACAATATCAAACACAATCACTCCCAATCAGCACTACTCACTTAATTATGGATGAAGCCGATCGACTGCTTGACTCAACGTTCTTGCCTATCATGGACGAAATTTTGTCTCACTTGACCTCGGCCGAGCTCAAGCGATATCTTTTCACTGCCACTCTTCCAAGTACACTCGAGGAGATAGCCCGAGGCCTTGGCAAGGGAGACGGTATCAGATTGGTTGTTGGAATCAAGTAGGCATCTTCACTTTTATTGATTCAACGTTTTGTTATCCAAACAGCTGATGATGTTCTTCTCTTCGCTCAGAGACGCGGTGACATCCAAGATCTCTCAGAAACTTATATACACGGCTACCGAGAACGGCAAACTCCACGCTCTCCGATCACTTCTCAAAGCAGGGTCCCTTCCGCCTCCATGCCTAATTTTCGTTCAGTCTATTCAACGGGCGAATGATCTTTTCCATGAACTCGTCTACGACGGGTTTGCGCTAGATGTTATTCATTCGGAACGAACTCCCGAGCAGAGGGACAAGGTCGTTCGAGAGTTCAGAGAAGGAAAAGTCTGGGTCTTGATCTGCACAGAGCTGATGGGTCGAGGTATGGACTTCAGAGGTGTCGAGGTTGTGGTCAATTACGATTTCCCAGCCGGTGTCCAGAGCTATGTTCATCGAATTGGTTCGTCACGGTTTCTTTATATTATTCATCCGCTTCGATGAAGGAGGAAGAAAAGTCTGGAGGTGTAATGTCGTTTGCTTTCTGCTGCTACTCCACAGGTCGAACGGGTCGGGCGGGTCGAGATGGTCAGGCCATCACGTTCTTCAACAACGAAGACGGCGCTAACCTCAAGATGTAAGTATCGTTCGCGATGAATTCACTAGCTTTGTTATCCGTATTGAATTTTATGAGATCGAGAAAAGCTGACGCTGCGTTGAGTCTACTCTTTCGACATTCAATCAGGATTGCTAACGTGATGCGACAATCAGGCTGTGAAGTTCCCGAATGGATGCTCGCGCTGAAAACCCCATCAAAGAGGGATCGTAGGAAGCTCCAGAAGAAGCCAACGGAACGAATGGAGGTTCGAACGGCCGCTGGGAGTGGGCTCGGCCGACAGAAGGCCACCAAGAGACGAGAGATGGTCGAGGGAAGTAAGAGGCGAAAGACCAAGGAAGACCAAGACAGTGGGAATGACGAATAGGAATCAGTCGATAGTACCTAGATTTGAGTTCGAGATTGAGAATGACTATAGGTTGAAAGAGAGAGCTAAGAGGAAAGCAATCTTGAACGAACCAGGCTGAGTGAGAAACGTGAATATAGAGGATCGAGCGAAGTGAAGACTAGGCCGTCAGCTATAGGGAGCTGAAAGCATAGAGCGCACTAAGTAGTGTATACTACGATGATTCAAGAAGCAACCTATCAGGTTATGATAAACCTGATGCGAACAGAAAGAAGATTGATATGGCGGGAACAACCTAAGAATTAGTTAAGTTGGGCGAAGGCAGACGAGGCTGTCATTCAGAAACGAAGATAATTGTCGATCTTTTCGAGTTCTTCACCTTGTATTCATTTCATTCTCCTAGCATTGCTTATCCTCTTCTTTGTCCTATTTCCTTATCACTCTTCCTTCTGCTTGAGGCGTGTTCGCTCTATACTGTCTTCGCTCTCATGACCGATATTATGTTTTTCTGAACTCTTTCACTTTCCTCTCTCATGGCGCTTTGTCTTTCAATCCATGCAAACAGCTTGTATTGACACTCATCTACTTGTTTGGTTTCATACGCACTACAAAAAGATACATTGATACAGTAGATTAAGTCCAAGAAATTAGAAAAAGCATGAAGCTATATCGTCAGATGGCTTTCGCTTTCAATTTATGAACAATAAGACAATCTCACGTGGCTCCATGCGACGGAGTCTCAGATTGAGAGAAGGTTGAGATATTATAAGATATATCCTGAGGACGTATGTGATCGATATAGTACAGCATAGCGCAAACGTACTAACAAAATTGTTTCATACAAGTATTTTCAAACCTTCGATTGCTTCAGCTGCTTGAACAACCGTGGCGAACGTTCCGCTCCATGTTCTCGATGAACCTGCGAACGCTGATATGTCGATCGTTTTCAACTCGAGTTGTTGGCCTAGAGCTCGCTGCTCTTTCAAGTTGGTCAAGAAATCAACAACCGCCTCGAGTTGAGAAATAGCATTGTCCTAAAAAGTTCTCAATAGCAGAGGCGCATCGCTCTATCATCAGCTTTCGGCTTTAACCCGAGTATCCAAAACATAACATAGAAGAATATACTGACACCTTGCCAAGAGGGACACATGAATGAATTTGGGCAAGGGAAGGGTATATTAAGAAGAAGGTCTAATCGCTCAACGCTCGATGGAAGCCTTCTCCAGAAGGTCGGCTTCAAAGGATGCGTTTCTGTCGGAACAGATAATCTTTGTACATCTTCAATTGGCAGGGATGAAGCTGAGGATACGAGTGCTAGGACCGATGGGTTCGATGTGTCGATCTGGAGTTGAGAGATGGACACAGATAAATTCTTATATATTGAGTTCTTTGGATTCAGCAGGGTCCACTTGAGTAGTTCTGGTGGGAGACCATCGAGCTTGAGCTCGATCAACTTGAGGTTGATTTTCTCTAGACTTAGTTGTCCTTCATTGCCTTCTGAGAATATGGTTTCAAGCTTCTCCCGAGCGGTCGATGAGCAGTTGAAGAGTATGCGCAACGATCGGAGTCGTCCAAAGCTCCCTCTGACGAGTTCGCTCAGAAACCGGGTCCAAAGCTTGGCTTCAAGTATCTGATCAGTGATTCTAAGATCAAACTCGAGAACGCTGGACCAACCGGGACGGCCGCTGTCGAGAAACCGTCGCCAGGCATCATACCCAGCTAACTTGATAGATGTGTATAGTTTGGGTAAAAAGATTTCATGAAAGAGATGGTTGACCGTGAGGAGAGGAATCAGTGAGCAGGAGGCTGCCCGGCTAGATGAATGATCGACGAAGAAATGATCCGAGATGAGATGAAGTAATTCCGGAATCTCCGACAGTGAGCGTTGAGCAAAAATGTTCATGGTAGTCTCCTACCCCAACCAAGATGGTTTCGGAGAGAGAGATAGAAGAAGGCTAACCCCAAGCATAGAGAGACTTATAAAGGAAGAAAGCTTAGGACTTTGCCGTCCTCAAGTTTCCTTGGGGTAGTCAACAGTCCGGCTCGACCTCGATATCACGTGCGCGACTTCTCAGCTCTAGTCTGGTTAGTGCCATCATCAGACACACTCATCACTCGGAATCACTCAGACAGATCGGTTCTTCCAGAGATCCTATCACGCAGGGTTTGTCAGGGAAATGATTGGGTAGTTTGCGCTTTCCATTTCGACGAATCGAGTCAGATGTGCGTTGGGCTTGAGTAAGGTCAGCTTCGGTCAGACCGTAAGAATGAAGGACATCCAGTCGGATATCTCTAGGAAGTTCGAGCAAGGTAGGTAGATCGAGCTCAGGAGGAAAACCAACGGGCGATATATGCTTGGCTGGACGTGTGTTTGAGTTGGAGGATATACTTGAAGAATCTGAAAATTCGAACAAAGTCTGGGGAAGATTAGTGACAAGCGAAGTAGCTGCAACGTTAATTCTAAATGTTATGTCAGAGGTGCAAGATAGATGGCAGAATACAAGGAATGTCAGTGGGCAAGCTTCGATCCAGAGACCATCCAGCTTGAAAGCTTACACGTAAATTTCGAACTCCCCCTCCGGGTTTGATCCTAAAAGCCCTCTCAGCAGAGCTCCCACAACGCCTCCGCCTCCGACATTTTTCGAATCTGCTTTGCCTAGCATCCTATCCACCCGCTCGCCGACTGGCAGTTTTTTATCGAAAACAAACACCGGCATAGGCGCAGATTGCGAATTCTTGAGGCCCGCTGGTATCGGCTTGTCGAACGACCGTCGAACGGATAGACGGAGGGTGTCATAGAACCGGATGAATTTAGTTGGATTATTCTGTTTGTCTGCACGTCCTGATGAGGAGAGTAGACCTTGGCGGGCTGGATCATCTTCCGTCAGTTCTTCTTCAAGCCGGATAAGAAGTGAACGAAGGAGTCGGCCTGCCTCTTTCCTAACTCGGACCCAATCGAACCGAGGATCTAATGCAAATGAGTCCTCGACGGACGTCTGGGCAGGGTAATCAGCTGACGGTCGGACAGGCTCATTGTCAACTCCGGACAGAAGATTCCACAGTGAATCAGCCACCCGAGAGGGAAACATCGTTCGAAACTGAGCTCGAGAAAATCGAGCGGTTGTCTGAGAGACGGTCAAGCTCGATGGATTTGAGGGCGCACCCTCCTCAGAAGAAGACGGCGATGTATGGTTAGGAGCTGAGACAGAAAGAACTTCCTGGATCTTCTTCTCGATCGAGCGCCCAAACCCAGGCAAGGATCTCAGTCGATAGGCCCCCACGAAAGCTGCTATCCGATCGTGCATCTCTCCACTCAGAGGCCAGTCCTCGAGCGTTAGATCAATCGAGGTCTGCTGGGCAGGCTTGTGAACCGAGGCGATTAACTTGGCTAAGAGCTTGTTGTGAGAGATTCCGGCCGAGCTGGTCAGCCCGATATCCGTGAAGATTCGAGAACGAATGTAGGCCGCAAGATGAGAAGCAAGCTGGTAGGGTACGCAGCTGTGCCCTACTGTTGATGCGGATGTATAGCTAAACGAGGCATTGGGTGAAAGGATAAGTTGGCCTTCCCATGTGCAGGGAGTATACCAAAACCCTGCTTCCTGGGCCGAACCAAGCTGGAACCATGTTTGGCCATCTTGAGATTCTTTCACATCCGATCCAGTCTCTAATTGGGAGATATGAAGGTCGATGAGGGAAGTTATGTCGAGGAAGAGCTCGTCCATCCCTAGTTTTTCTACATGAGCACCTACGAGAGACTTCACCAGGCGAAAGACAAGCCGGGAGTGTCTCCGATAAAGTGTAAGATCTTCTCCGTTAACAAGAACCAGCTAGAGAGAATCCGATCAATCCCACTCGAGATGTCAGCTTTGACCGGTCAGGGATATAAGTTCATGATGTTGGACAAACCTCTGGACCTGAGAGTGTACGCGTCAGAAGCCGACCAGACGCGTCCACAGAAGATGAATGAGACTAGAAGGAATCAGTTTGGGTGGTGCTACAGACTCCATCAAATGGAAAGACTTGCAGTTCTTCTTCGCTTCCTTCACTGACATGAGCTTTCCTACGCCTCTTGCTCTAGCCTCGTAGGAGCATGTGGCGAGGATGGCCTTCTGCTGGATCCCAATCGGCTTGCCTACAAGCAGTGGATTCCGAATTCGTTCACTCGCGACATCTGTGAAGAAAAACGGTATTTCTTAAGCAGGCTACTCCCAAACGGACAAGGTTGAAGCCACAGAGGATAACTGTCTCACAGAACGAGTCCAAGTCGAGCGCGATGATGATCCTTCTCGTTGAAGAGTGTTGAGTTACGTCCATGCTATATGAAGCAAGGTGGGTGATATCCAAGGACGAAGGAAGGATGGCATTAGGAAAATCATGAGACTTTTGTAATGCCTTGATTAGAAAACTTTTGTAGTATTTCTTCTTCTTCTTCTTCTTCTCTTCTATCCTCCATCATCATCCTTTGACCATCCAGCGAGCAGCAATATGCCTTCTCTATCGAAACTTCAAAGGCTTCATCCTGGAAAGAGTCTAATTAAGACTGTAGAATCACTTGGTCTTCGTCTAGTAAGTGTTCTGTATACTTTCCGGGCCCTTGTCTCGATCGGTTCATTTTGTATCGCTCTTAGGATTTCCTTCTTCATCTTTTTTTTTCTCTTCTCCTTCGTTCCCTTGTTGTTCGTCTCTGTTGGAACACTGTTTGATGAAGAACTCCTCCTTTTGGTGGCTGTGCTTTGTGCTTTACTTTCTCTCTTAACATTTGACCTCTGCCCGTTTCCATTCACGGTTTCTTCATCGATTCTGGCTGGCTCGGCTTTCGTTTGGATATCTGTTCTGACGAAACCTACAGGGTCAAGATAAGATTCCTCCGTCACTGAAGAAGAGCGGAGTGGTAGTTCCGATCTGGCGAAAGAAGAATTCAGCAGAGCCTCACTGGCATAAGGCCACCATCGTTTTACCTCATGTCGAGCTCGTTGACAAGCCTTTCAAGGAGACTAGAATCGGAGCATTCATGGCTAGAGAGTGGAGGAGGAAAGAGCTGAATGACAAGTACAAGCATCACGAAGGTTTGTTCCTTATCTGCCTCTCTCTCTACTCTTGAGTGCTGAAGCTTCGAAAACAGGGTGGACTAAGGAACAAGTTCTAATGGAACATCTGCTAACTCTTGATCTGCTAATTTCTCTCTAGTCAACCACATCCCCGAAGGTCAAATCCGAAATCCTTTCATTCCTTGGTTCAACCCGGTTATCCGTCGATTTGAGAGTCCGATCTACACCTCGCGCGAGCAAAGGCGGTTGGTAGAGGAAGCTCGAAGGCTCAACATTACCGACGTCCTTCCTTCTGGTCCAAAGACGCCTCCAGAGTTTGCGAACACTTTCATGGACGTGTGGCAGGAGACAGGGAAGGATAAAATCCGGACGGATCTCGGTCGAATCATCTGGGCTGGAGTGTACAAGAAAAAGATCAACCCTTGGGGAGAAGGCAGGTTCACTGAGGAAAGGTTGAGTCCGGAAAAGATCAAGGAGAGAGAAGTCGTCGAGGGACTCCCTAGATGGGGACCCTACAAGGGAAGACACATCATGTTCAAGGGCTCTCTCCCGGAAAGACAGGCACCCGCCAAGAAGGCGGCCACCCAGGCCAGATTGGACACGATGGACCAGAGAATCGCCACTTGGAAAAAGGTTTGTCTCTCTTATATTTTCGTTTCTGGCTTTGTGTGATGTGAACCATCCTGATTCTGATCATCCGGGCCCTCTTCTACAGGAAAAGGCAACCGAAAAGGAGAAGGCGAAACCCAGTTTGCCTTACTAATGACCAATATACGAATGAAAATCTATCCTGTACTTGTTCTCTCTTTCTTTTTCCCTAGACTTGTCCGTCGATGGCCAGACATGTCACACGGAGACACAAGCGATTGACGACAGTGAAATGAGAAGCAAGGCATGTATAATCACATGGGGTCTCTGTATAGTTTCTAACTTTTTTTCCCTTTTCTCTTTTCTCTATTTAATTGTTCTTCTGGGCCTCCTCGTGGACTTTGCAAAACAAAAAATTAAGAACAAAAAGGCAATCATATGATGAGTTTGGCAGATCTCGTCCCTTCGCCTATGGCCAAGATGAAGGAAGGGTCATGACTCACATCGATCGTTCAACCCGAATCTGTTTCGAGCGATCTCGATCGCGAAGAACTTTTCAGATGGAATTACGATGATGGTAAAGTCGACACAGAGTGAGGATCAGGAAGAGAGAAACGTGCAGGATGGAAGAAGGTCATGTCTTCTCGTACCTGAGCTCGCAATACAAGAGTGGTGTTCTCTTGGGCGTAATCTCCAGAAGCATCGGTCCTGACCAAGGTTCCGAAGTTGTAATCTGGGACCAAGTTCTCGTACTATCAGACACGCAAACGGAGCCAAAGTCAGTGCTCAACAAGGAGAAACGAAAAATGATTAGATAGAGACAAGAACGGAGAGAAGAATGGACAGACCTCCTTGACGTAGTTCCTCCAAGCGTCCTTTCCTTTGACACTCTTCATCTCGTCCTCATTGAGGACCCTGAGAGCGGCATAGTCGTTCTCTGGTGAGACTAATGCTGGGAAGTCTCGGACAAGGTGAGCGAGCATCATGTCATCCACTCTATAGGTGAAGCATTCAGCAAAAGTTTGAGCGAAAACAAGAAGAAATCAGGACAAGCTTTTGAAAAGATAGCAGAAGAGGACGGAGAGGACGGAGAGGAAAAAGGAGGAGCAGACAGACTTTGTCAATCGGATCTTCGAAGGAGGGATGCTGGAGATCAACTTCTCATAAGCCTTCATTGTCATTGGAAACGAGTAGTTGATATGTCAACCCAAGGTCGTAGTCCCAGTTCTTTTGGAGTAAAAACAGCTAATTTCGATAAGAAGGCAATACGAACGATCATATGCTCGACGACAGCGACAGCAAACTGCTTCTCAATCTACTTTTCCAAAGCAGATAGAAAAGTGTATCGCCAGAAGAAGAAACGAGCAAGGAAGGTAGACGAGAGCCATTTCAGCATCCTATCGGTCGGACGGGTGCGTTCGAAACAATAAACTTTACGAAGAGGAAAGAATGAATGAATATACGAACATCCTCGAGGTTATCGGCTTTCTCAGCGTCGAAGGGAGCGGCCATGATGAATGTTTAATGGAGAGTAGTTGAGTGGTGTTGGTGTTGGTGTTGGTTGTGTGAGTGAAAGGTAGAAAAAAATCGGATGTGACGTCGGCGGAAGAAGAAATTGAAAAGAGACCACAAAAAAGACTACAGTTTATTTTCAACCTCATAGGAGCGCACATAAAGGCTCCTCATGTCCTCTTATTATTGTAATCTAAAACCACATTGAATTCGGTTCTTTTTTGTTTTTGGAAGGAGGTGTATGCATGCGTGCGTATACATGTGTTTGAACGTGTCTGCACAGATAAGATGAATTCTACAACTTGGACCAACTCGCGCTGGGTTTGACGCCCTCTCCATTGGTTCCCAACCCGTGAGGGTTTGCTAACTCAAATTCTGCGAATCCAGAGGCAGCCTCGATAACTTCTAACGATGCATCGGGAACGATATGACCTCGATCATTCCTTCGGGCTCTGTAGAAGTTTTTTGTTGTTGTTTTTGTTTGAATAAATACGATAAATAGTCAGTAAGCGTGGTTGATAGATCTCGGCACAAAAGGCAACTCACTTGAAAAAGGTATAGTTTAAAACGACATCGTCAACGTCATCCATCTTGGGATCACTGTAAATTTATTAGAAAGAGTTAAGAAACAGATCAAGATATCAGAGAAGTGATTCTCGAGAGCGCAGACAAAATCCAAGGGAAGGAGAGAGAGAGAGAGAACAAACTCGAGCAGGTCTCGGTCAAGGAAGAAAAAGACGGGTAGATCGACTTCTTCATTCGCTCGGATTCGTTGCTCTTCGAAACAGAAACACTCGACCTTGGCAAAGTAAGGCGCGATCTTGCCCGGAGTGACCTATAAAAAATAACACCGTTCGTATGTAAACGATATGTGCAAGGTGTCATTGAAGGGGAAACGATATCCAACACTCACGTTGTAGGTGCTAATTCCGATGACGTCCTGATCAGTCAAATTCTTGGCCGTGTAGAATGCAAGCGCGGTCTCTCCGGGTCGGACAGTCACCTCGGACTGAGCGGGTTTGAACTCCCATGGAAGAATGTCTGATTTTGCGGCGTTAAAGTGGACTTTTATTCGTCGCTCAGAAGATGTAGGCAGAAGTCGATCGGCCTGCATTCTCGAAGGCTGGGTCATTGGGATACCAGCAAACCCGGTGGCTCCGCAGAAAGCTCGATAGATCGGTACGGCTGCATATGATGCTCCGATCATAACGATGAACTGGAAATATGTTTTGAAGAAACAAGAAGAGAGGAGTTCAAGTGGGTGGGCATGACGTTAAAAAAAGAGTGAAGGATCGAACGACAACATAAGAAAATTGAAGAAACTCACGACGGCTGTTCCATAAAGAGCAAGACTCTTGGATCGACGGGACTTTTCTTCATAATACCTCTCTTGGGTTTGTTTGACCATCTGAGAGTGAGTCGCTCGAAGCTCTTCCTGACTCATTCCTGGCGCTGGCTTTGGCTGGTTTGTCGGGGATGAAGCATAGCGCGTTAACGAAGGCGAGGATGACAACGGAGATGTACCCTGAGAGCTAAAATATCTTGCAAGTGGAGAGAACATCCTTGTGGGCATATCTGACCGAAGCGAAGTATTAACCGATGGCCGGAGCGGAGCAAACGCGGATCTGTAGGAAGCAGCCGTCGATCTAGGAAGCGCGTTCTAGTGGCGGATCAGGAAAACGAACGCGGTGGTCAACTTGAAGCACAACAGATATACCGACAAGACTGAGTATAGCTCACCAAGCAGAGCCGAGGAACACTCATCGTGGGGAAGTGTGTGAGGTAGCTAGTTGTCGTTGTGGTCGTTTAGGTATGAGAGAGACTAGGACAAATGGGAATACGAAGGAAGCTTGCACCTCACCAATCACGTGATTAAACGGATGTATACCTCGCTCCTTGCGCTCTTCTCTCACGCTCTATGATGCGTTCTTGGAGTAAAAAAACGAGCTGGATGTCTTCCATACATATACATGTATCTTTCATCAGGTATTCGCTTGTTCTTTTTGACTATCAAGCGATCAAGTAGATGAAGAGAGCCAAAAGAAGGATGTGCCGGCCGTTCAGGCTGTGCCGCCACAAAATATATTCTCTCAGCTCTAACGATGAGCACTCAACATCGTTAACCTCTATCGTTACCTTAACACCAACTGCCGTTCTACCTTGCTTCATTACCTTCATTCGAACAACAGGGATGGCAGGATAAATGGATCTGCTGCCTTTATCCAACTCGCCGCTGTTTCCCGTTCTAATCTTGCTTGCGCTCATACTCATCGGCTACTTGACTTACACTAGCGTGCTCGAACTCATCCTCGCCTGCCGATCACTCGCCCGTCATCTCCAGACTATGTTTGGCTTCCTCTTTGGATCTACAAAGCAGCCTGATATTGAAGTACCTATTAGAAGGAAAAGAAGACCGGAGACAGATGGTATGTTCTTTTCTCTGCTCTATATTCGGTAGTCAACGCTGACTTCGGATATGCATCTCAAACAGCCCGGTTTGTGGTCCCTACGACGGCACCCTCTCCAGGGTTCTATCCAGGAATCGTCAATATGTCTGGCACGTTTTGCTTTCTTAATTCTGTTCTTCAAGTGAGTATGAGCCCAAGCTTTCAGCTTTTGAACTATATTTCCATTGACATCTTCGACTCTTCTTTTTTCTCTCAAGGCCCTCTCCTCGCTTACGCCTCTCCTCGAACATCTAAACGCGCTCTCTGACCTAGCTATCCGGACAGATACTCCAACCCCTTTGCTATCCACCTTCCTTCCTGTGCTCTTTCAATTGCTCACACCATCGCCCACAAAGTATCCCAGGCCACTTCGACCGACCGAGCTAGTTGAGGCGCTCCGTCAATCAGACACCGTCAAGCGGTCCGGCATGTTTGGTAGACTTCGCGACCAACAGGACGCCCAGGAGCTTTGGGTCTTGTTGAACGGCTGTGTCGAGGAAGAAAGGAATTTGATCGAGAAAGATGACAAGAGCTCTAAACTTGGCCTTAAGGGTCTCTTGGGTATTGGTGGTATTGGTGATAGCGAGCAAGAGCCACAAGATGGACTAGGACAGAGTCCGTTCGAAGGGAGGATGGCATTCAGGAGGAGCTGCCAGTTATGCGGCTACTCCGAGGGAATCAGACTCACGAAATTTGATAGTCTTAGTCTGCCTGTACCCAGAGCGGTGAGTGTCTCTGTTTCTTTTTCTCCAGGCAGACTCTGTTTCTGTTTTGTTTTATCATTAACAAAGTTTTCTGGATATGTTGAATCGACCTTAAGCGATCGGCAACTCTAGAATCCATGTTGGAGGCCTACACATCACTCGAGATCTTGACGGATTCTCAGTGTAGGAAATGTAGAGTTCTCCACACGCTCCGTCGGCTTCGAGCGCGCTTACCAGAGAATGAACTTGGCCTTGAGCAAACGAGGACAAAATCAACGTCGACGCCGACGTCAACGAATTCATTTATCCCCTTGGAAGACATCCTTCGATCCAGCGTGGTGATGAATGATCAAGGGGAGGGTGAAGAAGGAAAGGACGGAAACCGACCGATGACTAATTCGAGAAAGAAACGGCTGAGGGAAGCAAGGAAAGAGCTAGAGAGAGAGCGAGAACTCATCAAGCAGATCGAGACCCTCGTTAGTGAAAATAGATGGGAGGATAATCTTGATGGTGTCGCTTGGGATTTGGTCGACGGCGGAATCAGTACTAGGTTTGTCCATGAGAATCTTTGACATCGAAAGCGAGGTTGACTAGATTTTCCTCCTTGTCGTACTGTGTGAAACCATAGACAGGATATGTTATCTCACCCACCCCGGATACTGACGCTTCATCTCAATCGGTCGTCTTTCGATTATCATTATGCATCCAAGAACGCCTGTCAAGTCATCTATCCATCAAATTTGGATCTCACGCCGTTCAGCACGACCGGCACACTCTCCCTTTCTCCTAGTTCTCCGATCTCATCCTGTACCTCCCCGTTACATCCTACCGGTCTCCTCGCCGGTTCACACTCTTACGAGCTATCATCTGCAGTGTACCACTATGGGTCCCACACATCTGGACACTATGTTACCTACCGTCGAGTTCCGTTCACAGACAGGTGGCTTCGTATCAGTGACGACGATGTGGCCGAGCTACCTAGCGGAGTTGCTGATGTTAGGCGGGCCGCTGGAGAGGCTTTCATGTTGTTTTATGAACTCCGCGGAGAGAAATCCGATAAGAAGGAACAAGCAGAGAAGCCGGAACTGAAAGTGCAACGAGGAGGCCGGTCATCTGTCTGTTCTTTTTCCGTCGTCTCGGATAGAGAGCGGTCACCAACGACGAACGGACACGTTGTCGTCGGTGACAAAAATTCAAACGTGACTCTTTCGACGGATCGGCTATCGGGGAAACCACCAGAACCAAAACAACAAGAAGGAGAAGGAGACGACGATCAAGAGCACGACCGCGGGTCGGACGGACAAGACCGTGCAAACTCAACATTGACGGATGATCGGAAGAAGAAGCGGAAGAAAAAGAAGATCAAGGAGGGACTGTAACGGATGATCTTAGACATGTCTCTCTATTTATTTCCGTGCCTCCACGCCTTCTTATGATCGACTTTGTAAGAACTGGGGAAAAAGGAAAACGCCAAAGGACAAACAGACAAGACCACAAGTAGGAAATTGACCGAGGATGAAAACTAATGGCGCTCAAAGGCAAAGGATTAAGCTTACCGGCAAGATACGTTGTAGAAACATCGGCCAACAAAATTGTCTCACCTTCTTCAACGTCATTTATTTTTTCTTTTTGGAATACTCACCTTCTCCCTTGTTTCCTTTCCTTCTTCTATTAACCATCATCTTCTTTCTGTCTGTTGGATCGTTCTCTCTCTCTCTCTCTCTCTCTTTTTACTCTTCTCCCCTTCCTTCTTCACTTCCACCTCGCCACTCGTGTTCTCCTGGAGAGATGTCATCGTCAAAGACTATGCTTTCAAGCGCGCTGGTCGCGCTTCTCACTGCTTCGTCACTCGTGCAGGCTCACATCCAACTCGCCAGCCCTTATCCCATCAACTCTGCTCTTAACCCGAAAACACCAGAAGCCGAAAAAGACTAGTGCGTCTGTGTTCTACCTTGTTCGATCGCGAGACATGTGTATCTCATATTGATAGCTTTCGCGTTCATAAATTCTATCAGTTCCATGACTTCTCCCTTGGTCACAGATGGTGCATACCCGTGTAAAGGGTTCATAGGTCAAGGTTACGACCAAGGAACCATCCCAACATATACTGCTGGTCAATCCATGGCCATCACACTTGCTGGAACTGCTGTTCATGGTGGAGGATGTGAGTATCTTTCTTTTACATCGGCTTCCCTGTTTTCTTTCGTGTCGGGTACTGCCGTGTTGTCCTTTGGGTGGCGAGTGGATGAGGGAATCGTCCAAAACGTGGCTCTTCTTTGTTGTTCTTGTCTTTCTTGTTGTTCTTGTTGTCGTTATCATCGTTCATTCGTTCTCTATGGAAACCTCATTCACTGAATTTGTCAATACTCTCTCCCTCTCTCCTAATAGCTTGCCAGCTTTCACTCTCATACGACAACGGAACAAACTTCCGTGTGATTGAATCTCGTATCGGCGGTTGCCCATCGGACTCGTTGACATTCGACGTGAACCTCCCTTCAGCCGCACCTGCAGGTAAGAACGTGTTGTTCTCCTGGTCTTGGTCAAACAGACTCGGTAATCGAGAGTTCTACCAAAACTGTGCGATCATCAACATCGACTCGGCCGCCACCGCACCTCTCACGGGGCCAACGATCTATGTGTCCAATGCGGGTGTCAATTCGTGCACCACAATCGAAGGGACCTCTGTGGTTTATCCGTACCCTGGAGATGTTGTCACCTACGGAGGTGAATACGCTGGCGAGTCTATCGGAAATGGTTTGACCTCTGGAGCGGGTATCTCTGGTACAAACTGTTTCGCTCCCGGAAGTGCCGGTGCTGGAACTTCTTCCAGTGATGCCAGTACCACTGCCATCGCTTCTTCGTCTACTTCTTCGTCTACTTCTTCTTCCGTCGCTGCCGCGACCTCTACCTCTGTGGCTTCTACCTCTGTGGCTTTTACTTCTGTGGTGTCTTCTGCTGTGGTGTCTTCTGCTGTGGTGTCTTCTGCTGTGGTGTCTTCTGCTGTGGTGTCTTCTGCTGTCGTTCAGACCTCGTCGGTCGCTCCTTCGGTTGCCGTAACCACATCGACTAGCGTACAGGCCGCGGCTTCCTCGACCGTTCCTGCTACTTCCGAGCTCCCCGTTTCCAGTTCTTCCTCTGTTGAGACTGTCATTGCCTCGAGTTCAGCCGCTCCTTCCGCCTCAGGAGGAGCTGCATTTAGAAGCACTGTCGAGTCGTCCGTTACTCCCGCTTCCACAGTCGCCTCTCTTTCTTCTTCCTCAAGTTCTGCGCCCGCTTCCACCTCCACACCCGCATCGTTGTTCGTTTCATCTACTTCCACATCCGCCTCCGCCTCTGCAACCGCTGCCGCTGCCACTTCTAGCTCAACCTGTACTTCTGGTGAGTGGCGATGCCAAGGCTCGGTCCTTCAAACCTGCTCCTGGGGTAAATTTGTCACCATGAAGGACTGCTCGACCCAATCTGGAACGGTCTGTAATGCCGTCGACCCGGTCGGTTGCGTTTGGCCTGATCAAGTAGCTGCCACCAGTGCTACTACCGTCACCACCACTACTTCCAACGTGCCCACCACTACTTCTGTCTCGAGCACGAAGGCGACGAGTACGATCACACTAAACAACGCGGCCGTCACTGATACCAATGCCGCTCAGCCATCCACAACTTCGGTAGCTTCTGCTGTCTCTGCTTCTGCTTCTGCTTCGAGTTCTACCACCACCTCGATCTTGGCCACAACTTCTGCCAGTTCCGCCGTGGCGACCGCGTCGACTACCTGTGCAGCAGGATCTTGGGCATGCAAGGGATCTATCCTTCAACAATGCGTGAACGGACATCTGATGGACCTCACAGACTGTGCTCTCCAGACGGGCACAGTTTGCAACGCGTCAACACCGGTGGGTTGTGTGTGGCCTTGGCAGGCGACAAGTGCCACTAAGCGGGACACCGTTGATCGTGTTCCAAGAGGACATGGAAGTGACCGAAGGGCGATTCACGGAAAGAAGAGAGTGAGAACCCACTAGTGATGGAGAGGCTCTTGCCTTTCCTTCTTTCTTTCTCTTCTTGTTTTCTTTTCATCCTTGTTTTTTTTTTTCTTTTTCATTCGTGTTTATTCAAGCTGAAGGGAACGGAGAACGGACAATCTTATAGAGAGGCAAAGGAACCTAGCGGACTAGCTTTCTCTTCTCTATCTTTGCCATCCTTCTGCTGTTCTCCTTTAGCCCACTCCACTTGTATATGTAGCCCCTGGTGATAGTTAGACTTAGAAAGTAAACCGGAACAGTGAGAAGATTCAAGGAAACATAGAGCAGGTTCTCTAAAAAAAAAAATTGAACGGTTTCCATTCGACTTTCTTTTCCTCCTTCTTTCATCCCATCTCTGAGCATATTCGAATCGCACAGGGTTTCTCTCACTCTTTACTTGTCCCTTCATCTCTTACACTTCATCCTATTTGCACCGGACCGTACCGCATATTATTCCCACTTATTTTATTCAATGACCGAATGCGTTTGAATATCATTTACCCTCTTTCTCCCTCTCAAAATTCGTCATCTTCTTTCATTACGTTGAGGCCGATAGGAACTCACAGAATGGTAGAGCGTGCTATGAACATGAAGGTATGGACATGAATATGTATATGTATTTGAGCGTCGGTTCTACTGGGCGCGCAACCGAGTCAAGTCAAGGACGATTCCCCCAGACTATGAGGAGAAGAAGAATCAAGACATGAGCGGGGAGCGAAGCAGAGAGGGCAAAACGTCAAGGTGGAACAAGACTTACAGAGCTTGATGTGATGTCTGCATGGTTGATCAAAGGTCTTTCGAGGCAACCGACGAACGAACAAAGAAATAAAGTTAGTGGTTCGTTCACACAAGGAAAGAATGTCGTGCATTCAGAATGATTCAGAAGACTAGGGTTATGAGAGCTCACATGCTGAACTTGATAGCTGTCGAGACCACCCTTTGGATTTCTTCCGTTCTGCGATGATCAAAGGCAGATGGCGGGACCCAAGAGGATCATTCAGGATGCGAACAGGCAGAAAGGAATTGAATCAAGAGGAATAGCATATGCTGGGGACAAACCTGAGAGCTCTGACGACGACAGTAGGATTTTTGTAACCTATGGTTTCCGAACCGTTCAAGATTCAGTATACACTCGTTCGAGGTCAAAGATAGGATAGGAAAGAGAACACACCAGGGCCGGCGGGTTGAACGATCACATCATCCTCCCTTCCAAGTGCCGTAAAGAATGATCTCAACTCTTCTATCCCTCTAGCCAACCCATCTGGCTCGGCCAGGTGTCCTCCTGCTGCCTGCTCGGCTGCTCGCTTCTTCAAAGCCGCATACGGCGAGATCGGAGCCGAGCTTGCTGATCCTGTCGGATAAGGTGAGGATGAGACTCCATCATCAGCAGTAGGAGCACGAGGAGCTTTGCTTCCGATAAGGATCCCGGTCGAGAATCCAAGTAAGGTAAGTCCGAACATGATTGTCTTTATGCTCAACGGAGTCGCCCGGAGGATGTCCATTCGTGTTTTTGACTCATTCGCTGACGGTGGAGGGATATGAGGCACCGATCGAGATGTCGGCGGATGAGCGTAGGACCTACAAACAGCTGCACCCAGCCGGCTTGAGTGAAGTGAGACAGAGCGAGAGATGATAGTCATCGTTTGGTCAAGATCACTGAAGATGATGGAGGAAGGTGAAGCTACACTGTAAAATGGCCTGGCAACGGGAGATATCTGTTGCTCACGTGATCTCACGGATAGAATGTTGCTCATCCACCCTTCTTATTCATTGTAAAGCTATTGAGAACACGTCTCGGGCCAAGACTTGGGCTGAGCAAGAGAGAAGATAGATACAGAGCGACCGGAAGATACATGTCTATCGATTAACGACTAAAGAGACCTTTTCCAACTTTCTCCACACATCGCAACGTCAGACTGATCCGTTTCATCCGCTTGACCCCGGTTGATTGGTCTCCATTGGTTGCTTCAGGTTTGAACGCTTGTTGTACATCCCACGAGTCTTCAACTGGTGTGCCCAGTCCGACAAGAGTTCTGATGGCCTGTCCACCGAGGAGATGCTTGTTGGCGAGAATCGGAGCGAGCGCTTTGAAATCGTCTGTGTGAGCATGGGAGATCGAGTGCTTCCAATCGGTGTACGGCTCATGTTGCAGAATGAGGAGTGAGCGAGGTTCGAGCAGGATCGGGATCGCAGGACGCGTCAGGGTAGCTACTTCTGAGGCGAGCGAACCGGCCGAAGAGGAGGGGGAGGAGGGAACTAGAGGGCTGGAAGGCGGATGAAGCCAAAGGATGCACGGCCAGAGTAAGGAGATCGTGGTTGTCGTCGGATAACTAGTGTGAAAGGCATGGAGATCAGTTCGGTGTGAAAGAGAAGATGAAAGACGTACAGGCAGTGATCAGTACTCACTACGCAGGTCCGTCGGTATGAGGCTAAAGGGAGAGAAGGACGAAGAGGCATTCAGTGTTGGAAAAGTTCTCCGGACAACAAGATCAGACAAGATGAATCGTACGTCTATGCCTTGTCCGGGAAGATACTCGTTGACGAGTACCTGGTTTGGTTTCCCGATCTTTGCACCATGAAAGGCGGCTGTAGATTCGATCTTGTCGATCAGATCGGGACTGTCATAGAAAGGTATCCAAGTCTTCAGCCGAGGAGTAGAAACCAAGAGAGAAAGAAGCCGAGAGACGACTTACAACTGAGTGAAATACGGTGGGAGTGGCTCTGGGATAAGTGTATTTGACTTTGTAAGGATGCCACCTGGAGGGAAGGAAGAAGAGCATTCGGTCAGTCCAAATAGATGTTGAGTGAGGCCGTTCGTAGCATACGAACCCCAATACTGTAGCCTTTAGATCCTGGGTGATAACATCGATCAGAAGGAAGAGTAAGTCTATCTGTGGCCTCGGACATGATCAAGCTGATGGAGCTTGCTGACCTTCTTCCTGTGGGCATCGTCTTCCACTTTGGCAATGGACTCTGGTCGATCTGCGGGTGAGGTTGATCAAGAATCCTCGTTCATCAGCATGACGACCGACTAGCAGGGAGGACAGAAAGAGACAGACCTTGTTGACCAGGTAGTCTTCTTCGGCTGAAGTGATAAATTCTGGGATGTAGTACACCGCGTCTGGGAACACGTCCAGTCTGTTTGCCTGTAAGGTCTCCATTGGGTGTGTGTCGTTGTTGTTGTCGTTGTTGTTGTCGTTGTTGTTGTCGTTGTCGTTGTCGTTGTCGTTGTCGTTGTCGTCGTCGTCGTCGTCGTCGTCGTCGTCGTTGTCGTTGTCGTCGTCGTCGTCGTCGTCGTCGTCGCTGATGGTGGTCGATGGGAAAAGGACGAGTTCTCAAAGGTGATGAGCACTTATGACCTACAGAGTCGCTTCTTTCTTCTTGAGCCTTTCGCTCCAAACTCTTTCTCCCCTCGATCGTCATACACGGTAGCGAGCTTGATAGCGATCGCGCCATACACGGTTGATTACATGTGTTTGCATACGATACGATCGATAGACTTGGTGTCTGATAAAGAAAGATACATGCTGATCTTTCCCGTCCGATTGCCATCCTACCAACCGTCACCCAAACACTTGGTACCATTCGCACCCTCAACCTCTGCCTAGCCATCCTGTTTATGGACCCAGACGTATGCTACCTTGACATCCGACACTCATGGTCAGAGTTCCATCAGTAGCCATAGAAGCACTGATCATCATATAGATGATAAATAATATATAATATATAAAAATATAAAAATAATAAAATAATAAAAATAATAAAATTCCTCCCTTAAGCGCTTTACTTCTTTCCGTCCGGTGAGTTTTCAACTTTTTGTTACCCAACGTCGATCATCAAGAGAACATAGAGAGAGTGTCTTTTTTAAGATCGTCTCTCTCCTTTCCATTTGGCTGTTTCCTCTTTGTTCAATACAGATCATGCTGATCGCTGCTAGATCCTTACTCAGACCAGTCGTGCCCAGAGTCTTTCGGCAGACGAGGTCAGCCTCTTTGATCGCGACAACCATTGAGAATGCTCTCCCCGCAGGGCTCAAATCATCCGGCCTGCCAAAGCTAGAATCCCCGTTGTCTCTTCTGCAGACAGAGCTATCGTCTCTTCAGTCAAACATATCCCACCTTCTAGGCTCTGGCCATCCCTCACTGGACAGTGTCGCAAAGTATTACTTCCAGGCAGAAGGCAAGAACGTTCGACCGAAGATCGTTCTCCTTATGGCCCAGGCCACGAACGGGCTCGGCTCAAACTGGCAAGAGGTCGCCTCAAAAGACCCGAAGGAGGTCGACCGATGGCTCACCCAACGGGATGACGTCCTAAACGATTACAACCCTGGGATGCCGGAGTCTACACGGAGCTTTCAAAACGTTTTCATTCCCTCCTCCTCCTCCTTTTCCTCCTCATCATCATCATCATCATCGTCGCCCCGACGGGATCTTCATTCGTCGGTTAACTCTCCCCTTCGCCGCTCGCCTTCGTCATCCGTCTACCCTTCCGCTTCGCCGTCCGGCTCGTTGGCTTCATCAGTGCTCGCAGACCCAACGATACTACTTCCTACCCAGAAGCGACTGGCAGAGATCACAGAGATGATCCATGTGGCTTCCCTCCTACACGATGACGTGATCGACGTCTCTCCTACAAGGCGAGGAGCACCTTCGGCACCCAATCTTTTCGGCAACAAGGTCTCCATCCTAGGTGGTGACTTTCTGCTCGGACGAGCCTCAGCCGCGCTAGCAAGATTGGGTTCCCCAGAAGTAGTCGAGTTGCTCTCGACCGTGATCGCAAATCTGGTGGAAGGTGAGATGATGCAACTCAAGGCGACCCAAGAGCCAGAGAGATCACCGACCGCCGAGGGCTTCGACAAGTACATGCAAAAGACCTACCTCAAGACGGCCAGTCTGATGGCAAAGAGCGCCAGAGCTAGTGTCATCCTCGGTGGAGCTGAACATGACGAGGAGCTCAAAGACGTCGCCTACGCCTATGGACGAAATCTCGGGATCGCCTTTCAGGTAAGCAGGCGATATCCATCTCGATCCCCACACGCCCTCCTTGTCTTACAAACATCCTGACCCTTGCTTTCCTTTCATTAAAAATCATCTCACTTCCGATT